>BEWF01000187.1:0-36473 GCA_002583695.1 Pleurotus salmoneostramineus
CACAGACCCAAAATTTCGTCTATCTGTACTACATTATTACAATTGTATAGCCCTCTTTTCACTCGTTCGCACACAATCATATAGAATCAAGCCCAAGACGGCCTGAACCGGGCCGCCCAGCCTTCCTCCCAACCTCTCGATCGTCGATATAAGTATTTCTGGGAACTGCCATAGCAAAATACAACGGTATCGCCAACGTGCTACGAATCTAAAGCTATGCATCCAACCACATCAACAACTTTTTGTGCCACTCATGCCGGATCACTTGTGCCCTCTTGGTCATAATAGGTATGTACTGGTAACTTGAGACTCGGATGAGATCTGGGCTCTTTCCCCCAACCCGAATGGTATGGAGTAATCACCGCTGAGCGTTGATGTGAAGACTGATGAAAACTTTTTCAGTCGGTCAGACCGTTGATGTCCTATTCAGCCGGAACTTTCTGAGTCGGCCCAGTGTCGATGATATAACTGACGCGTTCATGCCTGCTCATTGGGTCGACATGTCTAAATCTTCAATCCCGTTACTACCCGCAGAATTAGCGGGTACTGTGATTGAAACACTCCTTTTTGGTACGAACTTTACTTCCTCTTTCTGCCATCGAGGCTTAAAGTTAACTGACACCCACCAGGAGCATATCTGGTTGTTTTCTTTAGCAGTTGTCATGTCTTATTCTTCGCTACGTCCGCTGGTCGACCCCGTCCTCTTCATTTTGGTATGACGCTTGCCTGTATGGCTCTCTTTGCCTCAATAAGCGCTGTAGGTTCATCGTCCTGTTGGTTTGTTTTCAAGATACTGAAGCCGAGCTTTTAGCACTGGGTCATTAATATTACTCGTCTCTTTGAGGCCTTCATCTACCGGGCTGAGGCCGCAGGTGGCCCCACTGCATATTACGCCACCCTTTCAGAGGCAAAGAACGTAGCCAAATCAGTTCTGTATGTATTTCAATGTCTGCTCGCCGACTCTATCATGGTATGCTTTTGGTAGCCATCGTCCTCGGCTACATGCTTAAATTGGGCATTATCTAGGTGTTTCGCGTATACCATGTCTGGGGGAGAAACTGGAAGATCACACTTTTCCCTTTGTTGACTACCGTTGGATTGCTCAGTGAGTCGTTGAGTGAGCTTCATCTCCCTCACGGGCTGACAACTGCGCTACATGAAGTCACCTGCGCTGGTATCTGTTACCAGTTTGCTGTCAGCAAACCAGGCGTTGATGTCTTCTCCCCTGAATGCGGTCGCTGGGTTTTAGGCTGCTTTACTTTGACGTTGGTGTAAGTCTCAGTAGGGTCATCATCGTTCACGGTTGCAACGACTCCATTTCTTACGCAGAACAAATATTTATTCGACAAGTAAGCAAAAATCTCACCCGCGAGTTGCATCGAATCAAACAATCTCTAGGTCTCATAGCTTACAAGCTGTGGTCAACTACGCGACCCCTTCAGAAACTTCAGATTTGCTCACACAGCCGCCCCCAAATAACCGTGAGCTAGATCAGCCTTCAAATCAAGTCTTCCTCTCAAATTTCTCTTAGCGCATCCTTTATATCGTCGTGGAGAGTGCTTTTATCTATTCGTACGTCACAAACATACACATCGTCAACCGCCTTGCCGCTCATTAACATTACCTGGGTATTAGAGCATTCACGCTGGCGACATTCGTCAGTTACCTTGTCCGGTCCAATGTACAATTCCCCGGACTTGATTCCGTATGTCCTTTAGATCCTTAAGTGACATGATATCCCTAACGTACACCTTACATATATAGACCAGTCCCATCGTTGGCTTGGTCTTCTGCCTCATCATAGTGAGAGTCCATCTCATTGGTCATTCTATCCAGAATGATACGAAGCTCGTCGAACCCAACCCTTCCTTCCAATTGCGAACTCTTATCATCCATGTCAATCAGCAAGCTTCCAATCACATCGAGGCGCCAATGGTTGCCATTCCAATGAAGGAAGTGGACGATACTGTTATCACCCAGGACGAGCATTAGCTTCTTATTTAGTTGGCATTGTGGGCTGTTCCAGTTAGTCAGGGCTAGGGCACCAACATAGGTTGTTCATTCTGCGCCGGTCTTGTCTTTAGTTATGGCTGCCGGGCTCGTCAGAACACCGATTGTAAGTATGGCCATCCTGGGAAGCAAACTAGATACATATAGAGTAAGTCTATCGGACCCACTGTCACCAACATTCAGAAGCATCAATCAACTGAAAACTGACTCGGGAGGGCAAGTTGTGGACGACGCGATGCTCAGAGGGTCATGCCATGGCCTAAAGGATCGAAGGAACGATGTGGCCATGTTGACGACGGGCGCTGGTTTGACCATAAGCGAGGAGGAGCAGACAACCAAGCCTATGATGGTACATGGTCAACGTGTCAACTTCCAGCGTCCGTTCATTAGAGGACAAAGGAAGGTCAGGAAGCCGAACCCCATACACAGGCTACACGGGCTGATAAGATTACATGCGACACTAAAACAGGGATGGGACGATACTCCACATGCAGAGGAGAATATGTTTGCAACCGTGACGGTGGACCGTACTCTAGACTTCGGGCGAACACCTGGTAAAGGAGTGAAGTTTCCATTTGCGCACACAAACGCCAGAGAAGCCTCTGCGGATCACTGGGATTCGGTATTCATGATTTTTTCCTCTATGCTTGAGTAATGATTGTCTTTGGGGTCGGAAGATAATGGCATATCAAGGCGACTTTGCACTTGCTGGCTGACGCTGATGGCGAGGGTTCGCATTTGGACGGACTGTCGAGTGTCAATATGCCCTTTCTCCCATAAAGAGTGGCCGACGAGATGAACTCGCACGATAATGAGGCAGAATACCAAGCCAATAATGGGGCTAGTCTTGATGAGACGAGAGGTAGTAAGTTAACTGAGAAGCTCATTGATGGAAGGAGAGAAGACGCGTACTGAGTCAAGGAACGGGAATTGGACGTTTGATTGAGAGATATAGCAGATAAACGTAGTGAGGGTACATGCTCTGAGAGAGGTCTTTTAGCAGTTGTACGGTCGCTTTGAGGGGGGCAAGGACTAACGAGTAGATAGCCGCACTCTCGACTACGATGTGAAATACGCGCTGTGGGAGTGGTTGTCGGTTGTGTTGCGAAGTTAGGTGGATTTTGCGGCTTACAAGTAGTCGGACCCGGGTACGCTGGCTGACGTCCAGTCGGTGGAGAGAGTGCATGGTCGACCATAGCTTGTAGGCAATCAAAGCTATGAAAGGGTGATGTAAGGGTTGGTGTCATCTCTAGTAGATGGTGTGCACCCACTCGTAGAATAGAGATTTGTTCTATGCGGAAACGACCGTTAATAATGAGAATTCGAGGTCGATCAGTGAAGCGTACTCACGCCAGTGTCAAGGCAAATATAGATAGAATCCAGCGACCACACTCAGATGCAAAAATATCAACACCTGGCTGTATGATGCTAAATTGATAGCAGATTCCAATGCTTACGGCTGAAGGGCGATTAAGTCTACGTGACACATCAAATGATACTATCCGCCTCACCTATCAATGCAGCGGTACTTGAGGCAGGGAAAAGAGCTATTTTCCAATTTCTACCCCATACGTGATATAGACGAAGGACCTAAGGTTAACATTGATCAGTGATCATGATTGGCATAGGAAGATCATCAACACAGAACCTACCAGAATAAAGTCGGCGACTAGGCATTCAAAGTTGTATAATGCTGACTTGGCGATGTTCTTTCCATCTGAGAGGTTTCCGTAGAAATGCAAAGGGTCTCCGTTGTGGCCGTAGATGAACGCATCAAACGCGCGAACAACATCGATGACCCAATGCTAAAACTCTTATTGAGAACGACCGAAACCTCCGAGGTAGGCGGAAGCTAAAAGACTCACAGCCGTGATTGAAGCAAAGAGCAAGAAGCAGGCACATATCATGGCACGGTTGAGGGGGCGAGGAGAAGATTGCCCAGACATCCACAGGGTGGAAAAGATCACGTAGCAGCTCCCAACGAAGACAACAAGGTAGGCACCTGTAATATGAACATATGAATAAGATTTCTTACCAAGTCAATGGACGTACGTACCAAAAAGCAATGTTTCCATAACGAGCCCTGCGAGCTGGGCAGGTGGCACGGCGGGACCTGAGGAGGCAGGCATATCGACTCACCAGGATGAGAGCGAATCGAGGCGAAGCATGAAAGAAAAAAGTCTTTATAGAGTCCTGGTGTGCATGTCTTCCGAATAGTTAGTCATCCGAGTCAACTTTTGTATGAGGGGTTCCCACCGAGTTATTGGTCCGATACTGCTTCATCAGTTCCGAGCAGCAGAAAGATTGATGGATGAGACACCAGGCGCAGTTTTTGCATTTTGCGTCATGGAACATCAATTCCCAAGGACGAAGAATCTTGTGACCTATCTCAAGAAATCAGAAGGAAGATTGGATAAGAATAGCCTGCTGGGAGGTCAGGGCACCGTGAAATATGTCAGTGAACTCGTGGGGGAGCCTACATGAATAGATGTGTGTATGTAGTCGCTCTCTAGCCACACTTTGAACCAAAGCCCGGCTATGATGAAGCATGAGGTAAGGAGCGCTGAAACCATCAGCTTCGTTGTCAACGGTGGCCATTGTCTTATATGATATATGATATATGAGTGGGAGGGACAAGCGACGTCGAGAGTGGAGACTTCGTACCAAAACAAAGGCGAATGTAAAACGCGCCCAAAAATTGTAAGCGAAGCGAGGATGCGAATGTGGACACGCCACTGAGATGGACCAGACTAAGGGTGCAACCAGCATGAACAGCGCGAGAAATAATGTCCATATTATTTGCAATTCCACGTCTTTGAAGAGTTTGAATCAAAGATGGGGAACAGAAGCTAAGAGACGGTGAGACTTCGCGTTCACACGTCGCTGCGATGTGGATAGCCGAGTGAAACGAATCCACTACTTCACCGTATGCGCTGGATCGAGGATGCGCTGAAAAGTTTCGCGTGTGAATGCGGGGAAGCCAAGGTTTGGTGGGTCCTGATGACGCTGATGAGGACAGCTTGTGGGACCCAGAGGTGAGGATACAAGGAGGTCTAGAAGGATGACGGGCCTAGGGATGATAATCAAACAGTTCTTTAAAGGCCAAAGCCCTACGCATCAACAAGAGAGGCAAGGCCACGAATATCCAAAATACTGACTTTACGGACGATGATCCTGTACGTCTCCACAGACTCTACAGGACTTAAGCGTTCCAGAGAGAGGCCAAGAGGTCAGACATGGGTGAAATGCTTTACGAGCTCGCTTCTGTTACTAGAAAGGTTGATCCTCGCGTGCTCATTCGTAAGAGATGCTTAGGACCAACGGCAAATGCGGTAGCGCGATACGAAGTCAAACCATATGAGGTGACTCAAGCTCCTAGCAGAGGCTGGTTTGGAATGTGCCGTGTTCCGTCATCCATCTGCAAGATCCATGTTGAAAAGGACACATGCCTAGGGTTGCCGCATGTTTACTTCGAATGCCTCTGGTTCGGATTGGCGAAGTCATGATTGGGTTGTTGGTGAGACGCGTTGGGAAACGAAAGACTGAAGAGCTCAGCAGTGATAAATTCCTCCAAGCTAACGAATCTAACAGCTCTATTCTAATGGTGATCCTCTTCTTTCGGGAGGTCTTGCTCGAGGAAGCTGAGGTACGCGTCGGCGCCGGTGATAGTTTCCTCGCTCGAGGTAGAAGCGGGTTTTGGTGCTTCAGCAGCGGTCGGCTCAGCAGCATCGTAGGCAGATAGCTCAGAGGCCAAGTCCGAGGGCAAGGTTGGGACCTTAGGCGTAGGCGGCAGAGAATATTGCTTTACGTTTCCAACATGAGCATCTGCAGCCTGTACCCAACATCAGCAACCATTTCAACCCAGTCATTCAGACCAAACGCACCAGTGCCGCTGGCTTGTATGTCTTCAATTCCTTGAGGTAAAGGTCCTGAACGAGGTCTGCGGGCATACCCGGAATTTAGCGGACGATTAGAGCCATTAATGTGACTGGCATACCCTTGCGAACAACCGCAGAAGAGGACAATGAGCGCGACACTGCGCGAGCCTAAGACAATGTCAGAGAAGCTGAGCAGAACGACGACGACGAACTCACAGCTGTGGTTGCCTGCCTGAGGAAAGTGGACATCGTGGTGGAGGAAAGAAAAGTGTGACGTGACCGGGATCAAGGTCACAAACCGTGAGACCGTTAGCGCTTGGCTCAACTCCGTCTTCCCGAACCCTCGCCAGACACTCAACAACCAACCACCATGTTCAGAATCGCTGCCCGTCGTGCTCCCAGAGCTACCATCGTCGCTAGGAGGTATACCTCCAGTTTGAAGGATGGGTCTGTAGCTCAGTCCAGGGAATTTGGGTTCGTATAAATACCCACTATATCGGAATGTCCACCTAATCCCGATTTATCTTTACAGAAAGAAGGAGAAAGCTCATGAGGGTTCGTATCGTTTGTTTTGTATCTCCTCTCATGTCTTATACGGCACTAGATCAATACGTTCGTCAACATGAGCAAAAACTGTTGATGAAATTGCGCGACGAGGTCAGTCTTACGCACATCCCGTCTGAGAAGTTTGGTTCTCTTACCGCCATTTCTTCCAGATTGCTGCCAAGAAGGAAGAATTGGTAACTTTTCATCTACCATCCTAGAGGGACTCTCACCAACTCCCACGGATAGGCCAAACTGGAGAAAGAGCACCAGGAAGAACTCGCCAAAGCCGCGAAGTCGTCTTAAGGAATGCTCGGCCAAAACCTCTTTTAGGTGAGCATTGCTTATTGTTCTGAAGGACCACTCTCATCCCCCGGCAGTACTTACATGTAGACCAATGTTATTGGCATCCACAATTCCATCCAAATTGCATCTATTCCTGTGCCATCTAAAGTTCTACGTATTCTCGGCATGTGGCCTCGATCCTTGAGTTGCCACGCTACTGTCTCGACTTTTCATAGACCCTTCTCGTCTATGTCGGACATCGCGGTCAGAACTGATCCAAGTCGCCCGCGCCTGGTGTTTGATATGAAAGTCATGAGCACCCTCTTGCCTGCTTGCCAAGGAGCTCCACGGCGCTTAGACGCGGCCAGCACTGGTGATAGTGGGCTTCCACTGTCGGTCTGCTTATTGATCTCACAATAGACCTCTGTTTACGCAGGGACATCTTACTGCGTACAAAAACCCGTTTGCACAATCACACAGATTTCAATTCATTATTCTCCCCATGGCTCCCATTGCGTTCATCATTGGTGCTGGACCCGGTATCGGCTTGTCCACGGCGGGGTTGTTCAAAGAAAAGGGTTACACGGTCGCAACGGGCTCGCGTAAACCCACCAGTGACCATGACGAATATTTCCATGTCAAGGTCGATGCAACCCAACAAAGCAGTATCCAAGAGGCATTCGCGCGCGTCAATGCTGAGCTTGGCACTCCCACCATCGTCATATACAATGGTCAGTAGCCATTTATGCATGATCCAGCGTCCTGCTGACATTCCTGGAAGTCGCTTCGCTCGATCAACCCGACGATCCTACAGACCCTTTGACCCTTTCAGTCGAGGCGTACAACAGATCCATATCCATTGGCTCCAATGTCTTCGTCGCCGCGCAAGAAGCTGTCAAAGGTTTTCGAGTAGATAAGACGAATAATCCCAAAGTGTTCATCGCCACCGGTAACCTGTTGCCGGCCTTAAAGAATCCACCATTGTCATACTTTTCTTTGGATATCCAAAAGGTCATCTCCGCGCGGTTGATCAACAATTTCGCTACTGCGTACAAGGATACGGGATATCGGTGGGTCGGGTCTGCTCCATCTTCTGATGTCGAGGACTCAACGTAATTTGCCGTACCATCAGCTTCTTCTACACCCATTTGGTCTCGGAGACGGGTGAAATCCCGCCATTTGAAACTTTCCTCAAGAGTGGTCCTGTCAATGCTCAGGTCTTCTGGGATTTGGTCAATAGCGATGAAACTGTGTGGGACTATCGGTAAGTTGGCCGCGTCCTTTTACATCATGTAGGATTTCATTTCCTGTTCTCGTAGGTTCACACCATCTGGAAAGAAACTCGGCCAGTATGAAGTGATTTAAGAGCGGGCCATTCTGTCGGCTTTGTCCCTGTAGAGTCCGTAAAAAGTATTTGCGTGATGCCGAAGAGGCTACGCGCCAGCTGTTACACGTAGAAAACGTTATGTCTTCTTATCAAGTTACATCTTCGTCCGCTGGGAGGCATCACTAGTCAACTCCGTCCCGGTCAATGAGCTCAGTCTCAGAGTCATCGCTTTCATCATCGTTGTTGTTCCTCTGGTTCCCACCCCAAAACCGTCCGACGATATTTCGTAGGACACGGACCGCCATGGGCTAGATTAGGTGGGTCAGAACTGACTCCTACGAGCGAACGGGCAAACACGCACAGGTATATCCTCTTCTTCACTGTCTTCGCCCTCCTCTTCTTGGTCATTGTCTTCCTCTTGATCACCACCGACATCCTGCAAATCAGCGCCTCCTTGGACGATATCGTCATCCAGGGGGATGTCGGGCATGTCAGGCATTTGACCAGGCATACCGCCACCCCCACCACCACCGGGAGCGTTCACTAGCTCCGCGACCATCATGGCCTCCAGTATATCAGGAGGGAGTCGAGCAGCATTTTGGGCGAACTGAAGGATACCGCCAGGGAACTGCTCGGCTATCGCAGGATTGGCATTGAAGAAAGCCTGGCGATATGGTTAAATCCTCTTCTGTGGAATGGCGAAGATAGTCATATACTGACCTGGAGTTGTTGACGGAACGCGCCATCAGGAATCATCCGCTCCAGACGTCTTTCATCAGCAGCTCTTTGTTGCCGTGTACGATGACGCAAAGAGAAGAGATCCTCGGTTCCTGTGAAGAAACTATCCGAGTACTCGGTGCAAGCAGTCGGAGGAGGTAGCGGATCGCAAGCCAGAGATTTCGCTGAAAGGACATCGCGGGGAAGGAATGGGAAGAAGCGTTTATGTGTAGCTTCCAGCACCATGACGTGTCGGTACACAGACCATCGAAGTAATCTCCTCGAGTACATTTTCTGGAAGAATCTGTACGTTGCATTCTTCGGCAAAGATGGTGGGAGCGTGGAGAACTCATCAAGTACGGTTTGCGTGAACCATTGTGATATCTTTGAGTCTTTCCATAGCGGCAGGGACCTTTGGACGTAAACATGAGATAAAAGGTGAAGGATAGCGTCTTCGGGGGATAACGAGCTGAAAATTGAAGAGGTCAGCAAGGAAGGCAAGCAAAAGGGATGGACACACTAACTTTCCGTCAGTTTGAATCCTAAAGTCTGTGTGGCCACGAATGGAACTGGGCAGGGAGACATCAAGTTTGTCCGCGAGTAGTGGGACAATTGAAGGAAATGTGGTAATGGCATCTCGAAGTGCCTGAGTACTAGGGCCATGATCCTATGAGATAATGAGTGGAGTTGAATGGACATGCAACAAAGGCGACTAACTTTGTCCTTACGGGCATCCTCCGCATTCCGCAATGCTAATGCTCGGGCATAAACCCATCCAGGGAGGGCTCTAGGGTTCAATCGTTCGGCGTTGTCCTTTTCGATGTCGATGGAATGTAAATCAAACATATCCAGTAACCAGCTTCCCATTCCTGACTTCACAGAAAGGAAGTCCAGATGAAGGAGAGCACCATGAGGGTCCTCCCATGGATCAAGCGAAAGAAGCAGACGAGAAAATTCGAACGCTGTTCTAACGCAACCACGGCGTTGTAAATCGCTGTTCGAAGGAGGTGAGGTTAGCGGTCTGAGTGCAGAGAGCGGGCGTACGTTACTTGTCTATGGATTGCCAAAAAGAATGGGCGGTTCTCCACGAAGTCGAAGTCTAGCCTGTTTAGTCCGTTGGTGAAGCTGAACGCGCCGACGAAGGCATGCTCATAAGTGAAGAGAGCACGATCAACGAAATCCACGGCTTGGGCGTATTCTAGATGAGGCTGGTCAGATAATGCTGTGATGAAGAAGCATAAAAGAACGACCTTCTCGATGTCTATAAACTTCTGCCAACTGCAACAGTGTATCGGCGTGCCAGGGTGTGTGTCGCAAGAGGTTCCAGAAGCCTTCAGGATCTGGGGGAGAGCGTTACGAAAGGATCTACGATTAAAACAGTCAGAAGCACTTACCACCCGACATAACTGTACGCATAAAAGCCAAAGTCACGCTTTTGTACTTCTTACTGTATTCCACCGTCCACCACTTGTCTTGCGCATGTCCACTCCATTGATGTCGGGATCTCCGGTCAGATAGCTCTGCCTCAGTAAGCACTCTGGTAGATAGCCCTTCTCTGAGCTTGGCTGGCCACCACGTCGGCTGTGGGCGAGTCAATGTGGATCGACTGACTGCCCCAGATCTTTTGGATGTCGATGCCGCGCCTGCCGCCTTGTTTGCCTGTACGACCTTGGCTCCGAAGAACCTGCGCATCTCTGCCTCTGCATCTAAATTAGCAGCGGACACCGCAAGAAGCGAAGCCAGCGATCGTTCAGATACGCCCGAAGAGGTCGAAGCCGCAGAGGTATTGCTGAGCTGCTGGAGTTCCGGATATCTTGGAACATGAGCAAAAATCCAGAAATTGAAGAGCATATAGTAATGAACTCACTTCAGCGACAAGTCAGCTAGGGCTTGATCAAGCTCATCCTTCTCAGCTTTTCGTTCCTTCGCTCTGGCCCTTTTCTCTGCCTTCTTCTCACTCTTGGAGGAGTGACTAGGAGCTGGCGGAGGTTGCGCCGGTTTTGGAGGCTGAGCAAGTTGCGGTGTAGCCGATTTGGCTTTCTTCTTCTTCTTTGACTGAGGTTAGATGTGAGGAGAATGGCTTGGAAGTAGGTCAAGTTGTCGTGACCTTCTTTGCTCCTTTGACTGGGGTATCGCCTTCCTCGCTCTCTGGAAGATCATCCTCTAAAAGCTTTGGGAAGGTTAGGTTCTGTGACCGGTATGCGAGCCCATGGAAGAAGACTGACCGCTGCGAAACCAGCACTCGCCCGAGCGGGAGGCTTGACATCATCAACGTCGCTGAGATCGCTCGCCTCTTGTGGCACATCGCGTAGAGAATCAAGCTCTTCGAGTTCGCGCTGTTGTCGTTTGCTCAGACGCGGAGGCATTAGTCGGGGAGAACCAGGTGAAGATGTCGAAGAGCTTTCAAAGAGTTTCCAAGGCCAACTTCGAGAATGGAAAGGTAAGAGGATCTTATCTTATCAGGTCATCTAAGTTGCGGTGCCGAGCCAACCGTGACTCGGACTCGGAGGCCCCTCATATGAAAGGAAACTGCTCGGATGTTCTGGTTGCAATGAGTTAGTAAGTTACATGGCACTATCCCTAAAGACTGGTTCTACGTGCTAGCTGCCTCAAACCAGCTTTTCATTGACTACTACGCCCTTTCCTTCCAAGCTCGACTTGTCTAGTTTGTCTGAATCCGAAACGCTAGGATCTCTTCCATGGACATCATAATCCTCCTCGTCCCCATATATAGGCTTACTCATGAACGTCTCATGAGCAGGGAAATAGATAGATAAAAAGCTGTAGATGATCAAGGCCGTGAAGAACTAGGAGAATAAGATGGATCATCATCAATTGAGCGTCTGCGAGATAATGAAGATGAGAACGCACTCCGAACAGCCATGCTATGTCGAAAACATGTCGCACGGGACCAACATCAATGCTTGAGTTGATACTGGTAATCAATCCGGGGAAGCTGGGAGGGACAGAGAGGAGCAAAGTAAGGGCGGCTCTCCAATTCTAAAGGTAAATGAGCGTCAAGGGACGATGGAGGAAGACATCTCATCGCTTACCGTGCCATTCCAGTATTTGTATCGACCATTGGGGTCGTACATCGCAGGCACATCGACGTTACCCTTATGCACGATCCAATACTGGCGTACAGACATGTCAGCATACCGGTTTAGTACAAGGAGCGCAAAGCAGCACTCACATCCGAAACCATTATCCCAGCAAAAGGTCCAAGGAATACCGAATAGCCGTTCATGAAAGCCAGGAACCCACTGGCCGATGCAAGGATCTCCCAAGGAGCCAAAGCCCAACCGCCAAGCACCGCACAGATGATCTGGCCCCGCCTAATATTGATATACTGGGGGAACAACACTGTCATATCATTTGCCGCGCTCAGACTGTTGGCAGAGATATTGGTGCCTATCGTGGTCAGACAAAAGGAGAACGCGGCAAAGAAAGCTGCTGCTCGGTTATCCCAGCGGTCGATGATGTGGGTTGGGTCCCAGAGGACTTCACCGTAAAGGACTTCCCCGGCGGAGGTGACTGCGATACCGATAAAGCCACAGAGGGTGAAAATGGTGGGGATGATGAGGATTTGAATGTATTGCCTTCGCGTCTCCTTGTCAATAACGTTACTAAGGATATTGAAAGTGGAACTCACGATTGAGGTCTTTTTGCGTATCTTGTGAAGTCGGGAATGTTGACCGAAAGGGTGGAGTAAATTCCAAGTGCGCTATTCAACGCGCTCAGCCAAGCCCAAGAAAGTTGACTTCCTTGGAGGGAAGTATGTTTACTGTCGAGGCTGACGGAAACAGGGACTTTGTGAACACTCCAAGCGAGGATGGCCAACCAAGAGATTGGAACTATGATGGACTTGACCATGAAGAAGTAGCGAATCCGCTGAGGCGAAACAAGCATGAAGGGGAACTGAGCGAGCCAGTAAAGGAAGAAGCACATAATCCCTGTCAAATGGTCAACGGGGTCCTTTAGAGAAGAGAAAACGAACACTACGCACCTGAGGTGGTTATACTCGCTGTGGGGGAGAGGTGATTCGGCATACGAGCTATGCTTGGCCAGATAGCTTTGAGCATTTGGTAAACGCATTCTCCTCCGATAAAGGTCTAACAAGAATCTCAGTGACGGAGTAGTAGTAGAGAAGCGGGAAACACGGACCTGGATACCAAACCAAAACATAGCCAATATGATCCTGCTCACGATACTAAAGTAACTGAACCAGAAGCCAAACGAGGATCGGTTGAGGACCGGAAACGCGATATGAAGTCGAGCACCAATAGTTCCATTGAGGAGCATGACGACAGAGATGATGATATGACCGACTGCTATGGCAGGCAAAGCTTGTCTCCTTCATTGACAAGTAAGCGATGATCGTTCGACAAGGTAAGTATACTCACCAAGACAACCCGACAGCTAACATCGATCCCGCAAGGCCCCAAACCGCGGTATTCGTAGCGTCCGACACCCAATAAGCCACATAACTCCAACTCGACCAAGTCCTTTTCCTGCGAGGAACAGGATCCATATCCTTGTTACTCCATCGACTATTCGGTCCAAAGTTGGACGGTGCTGGCTCAAGAGCCCACGAGGAGGGTTTCCACCATTGATTGCTAGTCGACATGCCGGTATGCACTAGAAGTCGTGGGGGCTCGCCAAAGTCCTCGGCGCGCCTCTAGAGCTTCCGATACGCTTCTTATCCATTTCCCGTCCGATTTCAAAAGCCGTGTCTTCGTGGGGTAAAGTATGGATGCAGACATGTGGAACGCCTAGATAAGCTGGGACACATTTCATAAACGGTCAGTTGATAAGGAGGTTCAGAAATAAACGAGTTTACACCCACGGCTGTGGTGCCTAGCCAGCCCGTTCGCCAGTACTTTTATGAGGCTCTGGAGTGTACGTCAATTGGGAGGGAGGCGGAACGTGCCACTGGCACGCCGATGTCCTGCGCTCGGCAACCGCCGACTAGGACCCCTGACTCCTGGGTGCATTTACCTCCCGGTCTGAGCGGACAATTGACCTTTTGGTCCTCCCTCAGCAACAAGCACCCATATATATCGCCATGTATCTGTAGAAACTTCCAAGTTTTTTCATAGGTGTACTGGCATGAACTCTGCCCCAAAGCCCTAGCTGGAAGTTCGACGACTGTGGTCGGGGCCACCGAGAGAGGAAAGGGAGAGGGACGAGACACATGTTTGGGCCGAATAGGATTCAAGTTTACTACAGATAAATTTTTGCATCCAATATTGACCTCTGGAGCACGCCGTGTCCGTGTTAAGCGTGCCAATTGATCAGTAGGTGACGTGCACAACCCCAACATCATTCAATCATCCTGAGAAAAAGTGTGTATATCAGTCTCTGAATTATCAATTCCTACTCTTTACTTTGGACTCACTCACTTCCACGTCGGTTTCCTCATCCGACTCAGCTTTCGCCGTGACGGTCCCGGGCCCGTCAGCGGAGCCTTCCACCACCCCCACTCCCTTCGCACTACTAGATAGGGCGTTGCTAATGGAAGGAGGCTTCTTCCGGCGAGACTTACAAGTCTCGAGTCCAGGTTGAACTTGTTTCCTTTGTTGTAGTGCGTCAGACTGTCCATAGAGTTTTCCAGACATGTTTGACGAAGATGTGACATCGAGTTTCGCCCCATGGCGCTCCAATCGCCGCCCACTCCGAGGAGGAACACTTGGAGGAGGACGCACTGGGTTAGTCAATGCATCCTCAGTATTCGACGATACCGTCTGTGTTTCGCATACCCCTGTTTCAATGCTGACTGCCTGATTGTCGTCTACCTGAGTCGCTGTGTTCAACGATGGCGAAGGCATATGATGTGTGTATAACTAATTTGCGGGGATAAAATCGTTTGTGATATATGTGCTGAAGAGCGCGGTAGCAGCCAGATTGGAGGCGAGGAATGGGGCTTGTTGTCGTCGCAAGAATGGGAAGGGGGATGGAAGTGGCCATGCATCGAAGGTGCTAGTCCCCTGATCATGAAGAGTTCTTAGAATGAGCGTCGCCACGAAGGTTGGAGGTGAGTGCCTCTCGGAGGCGATCACAATAGCGTGGCAGTATGGCGCGCTCTAGCCTCCCCTAAGAGACTTGGCTCATGCTACAGCCACTACGAGAGGCGCGATGTACCGAGGATTTTGGTATTTCCACGAGGAAACTTGAGTCCGTGCGTACGCCTGGCGCAAATCATGGATGACCTAGGTAATTGATGACAGGGTTTTTTTTATCGCGGCTTCGTGTTGAGGTGGTACAGAAAAGCCAAATACCCAGCACTGACGTTGAAACGTTGAACGTTTGAACGCTGAGTGTCTTGTGCTGAAGGTGATGGTGGGACTGAAATTCAATGTCTCAATCCCGGCCCGGCCGACCCGGTTTTCGACTTGGGCGTCCCCACGGCGGCCCTTTCCCCAGCTTTCCATTTTCCACATCCTCCTGATATACCAGCCTCTGCTCTGTTTGCTGCTCTAGTCGTCTTGGAATATATATACGTCACTTGTACGACTCTATCGTCTCCCAACAGCCTGCTGCACGCAGTCTTGAGCTCGATGGCCACACTTCACAATTTTCACGAACGTTGAAGCTTCCTAAAGTTCCAATTGAGTTCCAATGTGGTTTTTTGCACAAAATTATTGACCTGCGATTACAGCCAATGGCAGAAAAACTTTACATAAATGACCCGGATGACTTGCGGGCCCCGTCGCCCTTGCAAGGCTGGACGCTGGTGTCTGTGTTCATTGGTGCTTGGTGGTGGTTTGCAATTTGGTATAAGCCTGGAAGCTTGACTAGCTTGACTAGTGACTGCCCTTTGCTCGTACTTCAAGCCATCGCCCGGGACTCTCCAGAAGGACCTACGGATCTTCTCAAAATTCGCTTGAAAACTGGACTTGATCAGCCTCAAATTCCGATCATCGTCCAACACATTTCGCCCCACCCCAAGACTTCTCGGTCCTTCCTTTCTCTACGTATAACTACAACAAGCCGCATCTTATCAAGGTATCTTCCAGGCCTCGCCTACTCCCAAATAGAGTAGCTCTTAGAGCAATCGTAGTGTGGGTTTCAGTAAGCCCCTGAACTCACTCGTGATTACCTAGGCCGTCTTCCTGCGCCAAATGAGAACGATGACCCCGCCAAGCTCTTTCCCCGTGCGGCTGCGTCAAGAAGCCCCTAGTGAAAGCGAAAAGTCAACAATCGAGAGGGGGCATGCCATTTACCGCCTAGTTCGAAAATTCAGTCGCCACCTGAAATTACGTATTAGGAGAGGGGCAGGTGTGAATGGAAGCTGTGCTCTGTTTCAAGGTTTTGTTGATGTCAGAACATATTGCTAGCCTTTGTAAATGATAAGGATAGGCTACATCACCACCTTTGAATCTCCTCGCTCTTCCCAACTTACTACAGTGCGCCTGTTACACCCGCACTTCTTCCTCGCTCTCAGCACAGTGCATCCATTTGAATCTTCGATCAGGATCCTTCCATGAAACCTTTGGTTTTCTCTAAGGTGTGCCCCCAAGGATGGGTCATTTCTACCGCTTGCACTCGTGAGACGCGGAACACCTTGCCCCCACTTGGTGGTCACGGTGTTCGCGTCTAGGGTGGCTCTTCGGAGCCATTCCCGCCACATCGTCCGGCAGCGAGGAGGTAGGATTGACCATATATTAAGTCTACGAGGGCACACCTGGGGCGAATCTAAGGGACCATGCGACAGGCCTGGAGGACTTGAATGCACTGTGCTCAAATCGTACGGCGGTGTCTAGGTTGAATGATTTAATCGTGCTCCAGCGCGGCTTTGATGCCGTGGGGAACCTGCGTCAAGAAAGTTAATGACTGAGATCTAGGCGACTGCCGTTCTTACCCTCTCCCATCCTTTTGTTTTTCTCTATCCCATTCCACAAGTTAGTCAGACTCTATGATTGTCTTCCCGAGGCTCCGCCCTTGAAAGCGTGCGCGCAACATCTCGCTCTCGGTGCAAGGGCTCATACAGGTTCAATCAGAACCCTACCATTCACCTTCAGCTTTCCTTCGTTGGACCCCCACGGACGGGTCGTTTTCCCCGTTTGCACTCGCTAGACAGAACTGCCTTGTCCTCCACTTGGTGGGATCCGCGTTAGGGTGTGACTCTTCGGAGCCGTGCCCGCCATCCGGCGGCGAGGAGGGATAAATGTCCATTTAGTCTGTGCGGGCTCACCTGGAGTGAGCTGAAGGGCGATTTGATGGGGCTGGAGGACTTGAATGTACTGGAAACGGTGGGGTTAAGTTAAAGGGTTTGGATCGTTGTCGAGGGATTGGAGACCCTTCGATGCGTCAAGAAATTCAATTCCCTGAGATTTAGATTTCCGCCGTTTTCAATTCTCAGCTGGAAGTTACTCAGAATATCTGCACTGCGTCAATTGTTAGTGGCATCATGGGTTTGATATTTGAATCTTGAAACTTGCGACGTGATGATCACTCGGTGTATATTGCAGGAGTCTCCTCCTACGTCGTCAAGAGGACAAAGGCTAGATGAGAGGAGCTAGTACGTGTAGCACAGAGGACGACTTCGAATATCCATGACATCGCGAATGGGAACAAGCGGCGCAAGGGGCTCTGTCTTCAACACAAAGTCCAGAGTAACATTCACGTATGGAGGTCCGTCTGTTGTACGACCAGACATATCCGTCAATCGGGTTTTAAGATCTTGAGATTGCCATATCCACCATAGTCGGTCGAGATTGGCGTGATGGAGGTAGAAGACTGGATCTGAAAGGAACTCATGAGTCCACACCCTTTGTGAATTGAGCCAACGTGGGCGTACCACCGGGGCTGGAGTACGCGTCGTTCATCTCGCCACCAACAGCTAGATGTCCTCCGTTATGGACCTTGTTCTCTAACCCGGGGCGACCCTCCAATTCGACGCGAAATTCTTCGAATAACTGTTTCTCCATAGCCTTGTTGACCATGGACGTGCGAATGGAGTCAACAGCGAGGACGTTGAACGACCGAGTGAGACAGTGGTTAGTCACGAGTGTGCCAGGTCCTATGGAGAGATTGTACGATGCAAATGGGCCGTCGGTGATGCAACCGCCTCCCGTCCACCCAGATATAAAGGACATATTACCAAAAATCCCTGCATATCCGGGGATATCGACACCGTTCCCGCCAAAGCCAAGAACGGGATCGAAGAGAGGTGACCCAACTATTCTGTTGGAGTATAAGATGTGAGTATTGATGCTTGTATTGCTCGATCGTTTCAAGCAAAAAACGCACGAGTCGTTTTCGTCTACGTCTCGGGTCCAGTCCCAATAACTAATCCCACCAATTTAGACGTCAATACGCAAGTTGTTAATGTACGAACGACTCACGGTTGAGCTCCGGCGTACCCACACTCATCTCGCAGAGCCGCTTCATAAATCTGGACAAAGCGTCGATGCCATGGTAAAAACTGGCCCTGAAAGCAAGAGAACGTGAGGACCGGGGAAGAAGGAACTTGATGGGGACTGACGACTAGGTGG
This sequence comes from Pleurotus salmoneostramineus, assembly GCA_002583695.1. Lineage (NCBI taxonomy): Eukaryota > Fungi > Basidiomycota > Agaricomycetes > Agaricales > Pleurotaceae > Pleurotus > Pleurotus salmoneostramineus. The sequence goes on from BEWF01000187.1 coordinate 18,258, forward strand.
ATCTCGCCCGTTAGGGATACGTGAAGGGCTTGAAAATCATCGAACCGAGTCTTGACACCCGTGAAGTTCGAAATTTGAGGAAGAGATTGAAGACATTTCACTGCCTCTATGTATTGGGTCTTGCTCGCAGAGCTCAGATCGCGCCTGTAGAAGGGTCGTCACTCTTTGGAATCTTGGATATCACAGCGAAAAGAGTGTTTGGCGTACCATTCTAGTCGGGTCAATGTTTCTGAACAAGAACTCGGCTGTGACGTGTTGCTGGCTTGAGTATAGACAAGGCCTTCGGCGTGCGCAAAGTTAATCCAAAAGAAAAAAGCGGAGGCAAGGCAAATTTTGAGAAACTGAAAATCCATGGGGGAGGTTGACAAAGAGGATACAACTCAATGAGCCGAGTAGCTTGCATTTATACGCTAATGCTGCATGAGCGAAAGAGCTTGAGTGAACAAGAAGAATACGTACCAAACGTAAGTGATCCTTTGCATCATCGATGCACGCGAAGCGTCACCGTGGAAGTCTATATGCACTTCTTCGCTTGACGTTTCGAAACCTCGAGAATACGGCACGGATGTAGAATGACTGAAAATGTGAAGGCCATCGTCACGCTGGCAAAAGGTTTTTCTGATTATGCGAGGCTCAAGACATTCCGTTACAGCGTCGCAACCAGAACGTGCGACTGTCGCTGCGATAGTATGTGGGGCCCTACTCGATGGTGATCAAAAGTGAACTGCTGACGCCGGACTTGCGCCGGACGGTTGACGTTCTGAACTGCCCACAGGGGGAACAGGAGCTCCCTGGTGACCAATTGGTGACGATATTCTGACCAAAGATCTCGAAACGCTGCAGCTAGCCCTTGAAGCTTGAAGCTTTGAAGCGCCGATCGACCATACCGAGGTAGTTCACAAACCCTCTTGTACTCAAATTACGGCCATAATAGTCGATGTACTCGCTCTAACCATATGGTACTTACTTATGTCTGTTAAGTACAAGGAAAAGTTACAAGTAAGTGTTTTGTGGTAGTCAAAATTGAGGACTATAGAGATCCCGGTGTCGGGGAGCTATTGTACGGTGCAGCGCGAAGTACTAGAGGCCCCTGATTTGACAGTAATTTTCTTGACTTCCGTGACCGTCAAAGTCTTCAACGCCTCCGGGCCGATGAAAATACCTTGCCAAAGCATGTTTTGACCATCCTGTTGTATTGCCCCAACCTTCTTTCCCCCAGCTGACCGCGAGTACGGACCTTCAACGATATCGTACTGGTGTTTCTTGTTGGCGTATGAATCGTCGACAAACTGATGCGATGGTAAGTATATGAGGATTAGGATAACACCAGAGGGCTTTCAGGAAGCTAACCTTTGCCCATTCGCTCGAAGGTGTCGTAAATGACTTGACGGTAGTCTTAGTGCTCGGAGTATAGTCTAACGTAACAAGATAATAGGCAGGTAGAGGTTTGGGGATCCCGGTTGTATAACATCGACCGAAAAACATTGCTTCATCGATGTTCTATGCGGTGGAAAACCAGCTGGGTGTTATTACGGCCAGTTGAAAACGCAGATAACGTACATCAAACACATAGAGACCACCATTTCCTTGAGAAGAGAAGTCGCCGCCACTTGTAGAATGACTCTTCGGAGACCCATGGAGTGGGTAAACCTGGTTGATGAGAGGGATTTCATTACCAGTAATAGCACGATAGAATTTCGCCTTCCCCTTCATATGGGAGGGGACTGAATCTAGGGCGCGACGATGCAAAGACGTTGAAGGAGCAGCAAAGACGGTAGTGAAAGAGATGGCTGCGGCGGCAACGACGACGGTGAAGAAGGTTGAGAGCTTCATGATTTTTGCGTAAAGTGTGAACGTGAACGTTAGGTAGAAAGGAGGATGGGAAAGATGAGGATGGTTGGGTGAGGTGAAATGGCAAGCCGAACTACCGGAGTACTGCTTGAGAGGGAGGATGTGACTACCAGAGTGAGGATCGAAGAACCCAACGGCTGAAGATATTTATACTCCATACAAATGTGAAAACGGAGAATGAGTCGGTTGAGAGGCAGATAAGGTTGATTTCGGTGGAAAGTAGACCGTGGCCGCGAAGTTTACCGCGCTCATCTCCCGGGGCAGTACTACTACGATCAAGTACAACATCTGACACCAATGCGGAGGTAAGGGTACGCTCGATCAGTGACCGCTCTGATAGCATCTGTTGACCTTCATGTAACACTCGGGCATGATATTGTGTGGGTAGGTAACGGGTAACAACTTGAGGCTTGGTGAGGCACTTAACACCGTCTAGAACTTAGGGTGAGTGCTTCGTTGGCGCAGTTGGCGGAACGCGACGACAGACAGACAGACAAGATATTTTGGGACATGGATTCTGGAAACTGCCAGTGCAGATACCGCAGGGATGGGTTACAGCAGCGCCACCGTGATAAAGTGATGTTCTACATCAACTCTAGAATCAAATTATGGATGATGAGCGTTCTTGTAACAGATACGTACTGGGGCGGGGCTCGTGGAATCAGTGTCAACTCGAAGACGACTGGCACGATGAATTGCGATGTGCAACGTAACAATATCATTCCGTGACGACGGCGTAATCTTCCCAATCCCTCCTCCAAGCTTCTCGGGGTTCACAGTTCCACTTGACTCGTAGCGGTGCCGTGCGACCTCTATACCACCGGTCGTAAACTGCATCTGGAGCTGATTCAAAGTCCAAACAATGCAGTGAAGGGATACGATCAAACAGGGTTGAAATGACTGATGACTGCCTGTCGTATACGCCGAGACACCCAACAAATCGGATGTAGCGTATGGTCTCCATACTTTCACTTCCATTGCAAGCCCATTCTAGTACATCAGCGTCTGAGTACTGGGGTGGAGGGATGGTAAGGGACTGATGCAACTCGGAAGAGACCTAGAAAAGGGCTGACCTGATGAGTGAAGCCCGAACTTTCTAGCTGAAGAAATTCCAGATTTGGCATGTATCTCGCCAGGGCAAACATCTTCGCAAACGTTGCTTTCCTGACAGCTAAGACTTTGACGCCCTCTAATGACTCCCTCATTCCTTCAACATCGAGAAACTCGGGACGCATGGGGGACATCATCACCCTGAAGTGTGATACGCGGTTACCCAAGAGGAAACGGATAGACGAGGCGAGGGTCGTATCGAGAACTTTGAGATGAGGGAATAGTCCAGGTGGGAGGTCGATGGACACAAATAACATAGGGATTTCTAAGTGTTCCAGCCTAGATTGAGAACACAGAAAATGAATGAAGACATCGAATGTGTAGATGACATGATCGAAGACAAGTTTCTTGAGCAACAAGGGATGACGTTGGTCGCTAGCATTGCGATTCGAATCGATGGAGAATATGGGAAGAATGATATTTGGCTTCGCCAGCGGGCAATCGAAGACAAATACGTCTAGGTGGAAAAGATACACGAGGGTGTGCTTCAATGGAACGACCATGGGTTCAGTGAACAGGTCCCCGTGTAGCCTTATGACCAGTTCTCTGACATGGCCCCTCAGAGAGGGTTCCTTCTCCAATGTTCTGTGCAACGCAGTCAAGCGTTTCAGTAGAGTTTGCTGTTCAAACTCTACGAACCGCACACGGGAGAATAGGAGAGGGGTGACTTCAGCGTAAAAGGTGACGGACGTCAGGGAGAGGGAGTGGAGAACGGGTTGCTCATGGACGAAATCGAGGATTTGATGGAACACCTCCGTGGGCAGACAAGAGATAGACATGTCTCATGTAGTTGATGGAAAGTGCCAGCTTTTGGGATAGCGGATAGTAACGGTGATGTGTAGGGATTGGCGCGGTTGTGTCAAATGGGTGATGATGGTGAGGGTGAGCGGCGTTTTATTCGATAGACATGGAGACTTCGAGGAAGAAGGATATGGTGAAAATCTCTGTGGTGGTGAGCCTTAGGAGGCGTATAATAGGCTGCGGGTGCATTGGAGCCGGAGGTGTCTCAGTGCCCCTTTGTCTAACGGTACGCTTCCCGATCGCGGTCGCGAGAACCTCGCGAGAACCTGGCAAGAACTACGAACGAAGACACATCAGTATCATACTCGAAGAAATAATATATCAAAGGAGGAAGACTCACAGTGAGTTGGTGATGTCGTCCGCGTGTTCAGCCTTATCACTTGAGGAAATGGGTACGCGTTAGAAGAGACCACTATGGTTCCTAACAGCGAATTCCACGGACTTGATCACTGAGCTCACTTTCGTGAAATACGTGTCGCAGGATAGGAAGTGGAGTTAGGTCTTTGAAGCTTCGTACTGAAGGATCTCATGTACTTCGTTAGATTCAAGGGAAAAAGACACGAAAGAAAGTGACTGCATTGACGATAGCGTAAACAAGAAAAGTAGAAATACAATGATGTATGACACCCTCCGGATAGTCCTTTCTCTCCCGAAATTGAGAGCTGTATCATGAGCACCAGCCGAAGCGACACCTCCGCAGCAAAAAGCAAAATAGCGGTCGAGCAAGAAAGTACGATATCAACGAAGAGACGTCAAAGTCTCCCTCTTGAGGACGGGAACGCGGGCGAGGAGGCGGAAGAGCTGAACCAAGCCCGAACTTTTGAGTCCTCGATGGTTTGTTCGTAAGGAAAAGTTTTCCTCGGGAGTGTGGCTTATATAGGGCTGTATAGGCTTATGTCACTGGCTCTCACGGCTCTGGCGCGTGCGCCGGCTATGGTTGAGTACGCGGTTCCGTGAATCCGTTTCAATAAATGCCTGGGGATCCGTTTCCCCTCGTCAACGTCGTTCACGATGCCTCGCTTCTCGAAACCGCTTTCTCTTGGACGCATAACTGATGCAACGTTGGGGGCTTTCATCTCTGTGCCTCCTTCAGAGACACTGGATCACCTTGTTCGGTATCTTGGAACATGGAGCGGCAGCGAGTTGAGTATTTGAGCGCGTGGACATTTTGTGAGGGGGCTTACGGTTCTACTTAGTAAATTCTTCATGGTTAGCTGCGATAGCATCAGAACCAACGAATGTGGCTTATGATTATGCAGATAATACAATATGCCATCAAGGTTGTCGTGCCCTTGCTCGAGCTTCGAGCTCGGGCTCAGCATCGCGCGGGATTGAGGGCCTCTCCTTCAAGCGCGGCGGCACCCCAGTATACGAAACTCGGAGGGATAATTGGAGACGCTCGGATGCTTTGGAGGATATGGGGTGAGTCGACCACAACGGTGTTCAAAAGTCATTTAATGACGCGTAAATTTCGTAGGTTTGCTTCCAATTATCCAATGGCTTGTGTCTCTCGAGCGGAATCCTCAACCCACTAGAAGGTTGCTCAATATTGAGAGACTACAAGGGTGGTCGATGCTCGCCTATTACCCACTTGAACATCTCTACTACCTCCTGTCGCATTCCTTAATACCGGCTCATATCCCATCCATCAAGTCACTAATTTCTTCAAAGTCCAAACCAATGAAATTGGACGCGAATGCACTCGGGATGTGGTCTACCCGATTCTGGGCCCTCTACGTCGTTCTCCAAATCCTCCATCTCCGAGAAGACAGGAAACTATTGCGAGCAAAGGAAAAGTCTTTGCTCAAAGCAACTCGGGCCCCCGTAGGATCTGGGTTGTCGCCTTCCGAGAAGAAAGAGCTCGACGATAGATGGGACTCCTTCTGGAACGAGGTCGTAGTCAATCTCGGCTATCTTCCTCTCACTGTTCATTGGTCAGTATTTTGGTATTCCTGTCGTGCGCTTTTCTCATGTAGGATTTGTATCTCAGGTCGCTGGAAAAGGGTCTATTTAAAAACGAGGTTCGTCTTATCATTTGCCGACTTCTCTCTTCATTCGAATTCACTTTTTCCAGTTCTGGGTTGGTGTGTTCGGTCTTGTCGCAGGGTTGGCTTCGTTCAGAGCCGGCTGGAAGGCAACTGCCTTGCCTCCTCCTCCTCCTACACCGCCTCCACAACAAGAAGCTGAAAAGCCAGAGCTGTCGTCGTAATTTCCGACTACTCCAATGCGCATCCTACTGCCCCCCTCACTACACACTGTCCTTTATCGTGTCTCCCTGTATATTGGGTCTCTTAGGCCAGGGTTTCGTACGTATATGACGATTTCTTCTGTAACGGTGTACATACATAGATATGAGCCTGAGATACTCTAGTTCCTCCCACACGGCTGCCAGTGGCATGCTTTTTACCGCCTCCGCCACCAACGTCGAACGTCAATTCCGGATAAGTTACTCTGCCACCTAACGTTCTTTGACCAAATTCTTCCAGGGCTAAACGGAATTGCCATGGCCACCAACTTCGCGGGGGAAGACGTTGCTCCAAACTTGCTGGATTTATCTACCCCCGAGCTCCACCCATCAACGAAACCATGACGCATCGCCTATCAGAGGTTACTGTATATAACGAAGCGTAGTCGAAGTATTCACAGTAACTTCTGCACTCTCAACCCCCGTATTTGCCACTCGAGTACGACGACGACGACAAAGGAATATCAAATATGATGATGACTGGATGCCAAGACGCGACGCGTATTGCGTGAGTATCCAGCTTCCCTGTCCTATGGGTTGTCGACGTTGACGGTCTTGCGTTGGGTCGACAGCACGGAAAGTGGCATCGATTTGAAAGATATCAGCCTTGGTGAGTCGTTGTTCTTATTACACGACGTCTGAACGTCGAGGACTCATTTTCTGGCAGACGATGCTCGAAAAATTATGTCAGAAGAACACAAAGCATTGGGTTACCGACCACCACACGGTTCTCTGGCGTCAGCAGCTCAGGCAGCAGCAACGAAGCACTCTCCTTCCTCCCATCATATCGACGAGGAAATCCTCCGGAAGGCAGCTCAGGAAGACGCCGCACGAATCGCCGCTCAGCGTGCTCGACAATCGTCTCAATCTGACGGAGGTTCGAGTAGCAATGGTGACAGTAGCGTAGGCAATGGCGGCGCTATCAATTTGGACGCGATCGGTGTTGACGAGGCGAGGAAATTGATGTCCGCTGAACACAAAGCTTTGGGATATCGTCCGCCACCTGGATCGCTTGCTGCGGATGCACAGGCTGCTGCTGCGAAACATCCGAAAGGAGTGGAGGGCCTCCCGAAACCACCGAAAGAAGTTTTGACACAGGAGGCATTGAAAGATGCTGCGCGAATTGCGTAGGTCGCTTGACTACGATTTCAGCGTAGTCCTCTTACTCACCATCTTTGCTTCCGTTGCCTAGGTCTGAACGAAAATCAACGTCAGAATATTCTGGTAGTCCCTCCAATTCGCCCACATTGTCTAGGTGAGTTTTCCATGCGCGTCATGTTAAATGTCGTTTGGACCTGATCGATATCCTTCACAAAGCCATCGCAAGTCCCTGAATGTCGAAGCCACGTCTGCCCCCGAACCTACAACCAAGGGTCCGTCTTTTGCTCCGCCTTTACTTTCTCCTGTGAACCGTTTGTGTTCGTACAGATGCTATCCCTACTCCTGCCTCCCACGAGAACAATCAGCATCCCGCTCAATCAACCACGGGCAAACACGTTGGTGAGGCCAGCAGTATGACTGTTTTCGCCGAAGCAGATACGTCGCCCACCATGTCAGCCGTTGCCAAAGCAATCCTGAAGGAACATGTAGATGAGCCGATGACCAAAGGTACGACGACTAGTTGTCGATCTGTGAGGTCATATTGGGTACATCGACTAACACTTTGTCACTGCTTAGATATTGCTTCGAAAGTGATGTCGGCTGAACACCGTGACCAAGACCTTGGATATCAACCGGAAGCTGGAACTGTTGCTCCGATAGCACAGAGTGTCGCGGACAAGAACGCAAACGACGGTGCAGAACGGGTGTTGGCAATCTGAGACTGATGCTCACTGACTCTCACTCATTAACGCTTCATGGTCTTGGAGTGCTCATGTAGAATGAATTGCGAAGCTTCCTTACACTACCTTTGTACCAATCAGATTCATGCGGCCCTTCGTTCGTGTCGCGCAAGATGCAAGCAAGATGAATAACGCAATGAACGAACTACAAGTGTGAATAATAAGGAACAGTCCGAACTTTCAGCCCCGAGTACACACGACTACTTCCTGCAGAAGGCTGGAACTGTTTCCCCCTAATGCAACGGATAAGTTGAGACGCAGAGAGACATGAGAACAACATACGCTTGTGAAACGTCCACGTTTGGTATCATAGTTTGCCTCTGTGCCCATTCCACGCTTTGCAAAAGCATTCCATATAAGACACATATTTTCGCCACCAGTGAGGTTCTTGTCGGCCAGAAGAATCGCATCTCGGGCTTGGATGAAAGTTGGTTGACAGGGTTGTAGCTTCAATGCATTCATGACAAGCCTAATATCAGGATTCAGCACATTAATTAATGCTTCGGTCAATGAAGACACATCAAAAGAGGGGTTTCAATGAGACCCACTGCATTGCTAGTGTGTTCCCTTGAGCAGGAACCAACTGCCTTTTCCCTTTACGATAATAAGTATCGTTGTCTGGCAGTGAGTGGCCTGGTAGTAGGTCGGGTGGGAAGTAGTCGTCTCGCCAACCGTGAACAGCAACGAGAGCCTGAGCAACCTCCCAAAGCATTGAAGCCCACACTTCGCCGAGTTCATGAGATTCATTCAACCTATTGAGATCGCCATAGCTCGAAGGGTTTACGGTAAGATTCTGATTGTAACCAAGGGATTAGGACTCGGTTGTGCATCTTCGACAGAGGAAGACACTGCGACATGAAGACTCACCAACGAATAGGGATGATTTCTGATACCAGCTGGGTTGTTGAACGCCCAAGACCCAACTGTATAATCAGTGAAGCCGGGCTTTGCATGAAGCAGGAGGGCAAAAAAATCTAGCAAAGGAAGCAAGTCAGCCCGCGATGCAATCGGGGAACCAATACGCCTACCACTCCATCCCTCAGACATCCCGTCGCCCTCTGTATTTCCCAGGCAGCTACTGAGAGAAGGATCGCCGGCAAGACGAACCGTCAAACCGTGGGTGAGTTCGTGCACTACGATGCTTTGATCGAAGGCAGAATCGCGGTATGGATCACTTCGACGGAACAATCCTAACCGACAAATCGGATTCCGGCCATCAGGCGGGGTCATGAACAAGCCATTGTTCGGCTGAGAAGCATCTTGAGCAAAAATGATTATCGCATCATTTTCCTTCCCTCCAAGTCCAAAGTTATATTGCTGGAAGTTTCCTGCAGGTTCGTTGAAGCCATATCTGCGGTGGTTTCAGCCAAAAATTCAGTTGATGTGATGGAAGGTGCGTTACCGATAGTATAGATCATGTACCATGTTGGTTGTGTAGAAAATTTGGCTCATTGCTGCGTTGGCGTATTTTCTGGCTTCGAGGGTCTTGTTCGTTTGCTTTCCTGGCTTCGGACTGTAGGTGAAATCAAACATCTTCTCAGGGCCACCTGCGGGACGAGGTTTATTGATGAATACATCGTCTCCATCCCAGTTTGATTGGACAAAAGCCTGTTGGAAAGTTGGAGATAATCAGGAGGTTACAGTCGGAGGGAAGTGGTTCCATACGTTATTTCCCCAGGTTGTTGTAGTATTGTGGATGGCTCGGCGCTTCCTATCGGCACCCTCTACCGAAGGGTCATGCGTATAAGGCAAGCCATGCCAACCGAATTGAGAAGCAGACCCTTTGCGTTCAGTCTCAAAGGTTCGTGAGCTTGAAGACGGATCTACCTTTCCCAAGGCAAAGACATTGTACTGTCCCAGGTCATCGCCAAAAAATCCTGTCTGCGAGCTTGGTGACGAGCCTGAAGTCCAATCCACGATAAAGAGGATACGATATGGCGTCTGAACGGTAACCGTGGCTTCATACCAGTTGTCTTTCATCTGGACTTCATACTAGATACATTCAGATGGATCAGCGTTTGGGGTCGTAATGGAGGATGAATGAGACTCACCCTCCAGCACAGCTGTAGCATGCCTTCGTCATCGGTTGCGTATACCATGTACGCCGGGACGGAGCTGATGGCATCGGGGACGTTCTCAATGAGAAGGGTCACATTGTGAAACGGGTCAACGGAGGGAGCTAGACTAACGGCCATCCCTTTGATTAATTGGCCATTGGTGGCCGAAATAAAGCTCGAAATTTCCGGGGATGGGGTGGCGATGCTCATGAGATGGAGAAGGGCCGACTTGACGCTATACTGTACGTAGTCGTTTTCCAGCATGGCATGCAAATCCTCCGCATAATTAAGCCTCTGGTCAAGTACGACTTGGGAGTCTACTCCGTAGACGTGATCACTGTGACCAAAGATCTGGGCAGCTGTCGCAATATTGGTAGGAGAGATGTGGTTGAACTAGTTAAAAGGAAGGTCAATTCGCTGGGGATAGATTATTTGGAAGCAAGCATACTGAGGAGCCGAAAGAAATCACTTGGCCTCCTTTGATGTTCACGTTAGCATGTCCGTCTGCCACCTGGAGTCCGTACACGTATTGTCTAGCGTAGACATGGGTGACCCCAGTGGCCTCGTCCAAGTATGACCTTGGGCTGATTCTGAACTGGGACAACAGGTCAGGCATCGAAGAGAGTTGGTCTTGGATGAAGTTCGTAGCCAGTTCGAGGGGATCGGGATGAACTGAGGTGCCGCGGTGATCGAAGGTCAGTTCAGATGAGGAGGTAAGCCACGTGTGGCTTGGTTTTAGCCCGTAGTTCAGAGATTTCCGTGGGGGAGAACGCTCAGAGCAGCCACTACTGATAGTGGCCAGCAAAGTCCAAGTCGCGAAGATAGAGCATAACGCTAGTTTGGGTGACATTTAGCGGGAATACAGTAGAGGGGCAGGGAGTTAGTCGTATTTAAAGGAAAGAGTAACCATGTCCAAAGAAGAATGACGACGGCCGATACATATCACCGATATCATTGTCAGAGGGGCAACTGTCTGTAGAAAGGTACGAACATGGTCCTTGAGTTTGCGGCCGTCAAGGAGTCTGTCGTCTGTTCTCAGACTGCGGCATTGCCCCTGGTTGTTGGACATTGAGCGTCCATCGACAAACTTTTGCTAGTAAGAATCGGCGGCACCGTGGAACTCCTACGACCTATTGAATGTAATCCCAGTGTCTGCATAGGGCGTCACAAGTTTCCGATTCCCTATCAAAGATACAGCATACCGATCAGGTAGTTTTCGAAGAGAAAAACATCATCAGATTCTGCTGTCCTTTCTTTCCAGACGATTTCCCCTTCCCTGTCGTTGTTGTCGAACCACTAGGCTTAAGTACTTTCCGAGTAGTCTTCGTTGAATCACCCGGCTTGGTAGCCGTAGCCTTCGTGTCAGAGCCTTTGTCGCCTTCCGCTTTGGTCTTCGAAGCAGGTTTGTCGCTAGCCGGCTCGTCCTTCGAGGAAGCGGTTTGTTTGCCCTTCTGCTTCTTAGTTGGAGGAGGCTCCGCTTCATCTACGCTTTCCCATTCTGAGTAATCCTCCGTGGCTGAACAGATATTAGTGTGTTAGCGGTAGTGACATCGCCCGGCTCACCCATGTAACCCTTGGCATCAACGGTCTTCCTGCTCTTGATAACCCGTTTCTTCTTGAGACCGTTACTACCAATTGGGACTTTGCGTGATTTCCGTGGCTTAGGCTTAGGTTTGGGAACATCGTCAGCGTCATCCATCTCAACGTCCTCATCTTGAACCTCTGGCTGCGATGCGTCATCGTCGTTTTCATCTTCTTCACTGGAGGGTTTGATCGCACGAGGTCGCGATACCCTCTCGACTTTATCTGTTGCGTCGTCAGATGCTGTTACAACACGTGCAAGAAACACTAGTGAGCGCACCATCCTCGACGTCCATCATCGCACGAAGTTCACGTTCAGCTTCAGAGTCAGGCTCGGAATCACTGGGTGGCTCAGAGTCAGGAACAGAGGACGCCGCTGAAGGCACTCGTCCCCTTCTGAAACCAGTACGTAGGGGTGGCACGACAACATCATCGTCTTCGTCGTCCGAGACAATGACGCCTCGTTGTACACGAGCGCCAGTTGGTTTGCTACTTGATGCCTTGGGCATTGGTTTGGAGTCGTCCGTTGTCGAGTCATCGGGGTCTACTCCCGCAATAGATTTGCGCTTGATACCTCGCTATCGAAGGTGGTAAGAAAGAAGGCAGATGGTAAGAAACGAGATAGAGAAAGATAGCAAGTAACAGACCTTTGGTTCAGCCACGGCGGCGTTCTCCTTGACTCTGCCTCCCTTCTCCGTAGCGGAGGTGGAAACCTTCTCAACCTGCTTCTCCTTGGGTGGTGCTTCGGCTCGCTTTTCCGTCGACTTTTTCTACACGGACCTGTCAGTGAGTCAGCGACGAGGACAGCGATCGAGACACACTGGTCCAAAGAAGTGCATGGTGGGCTCGGTTTTGGGTGGAAGAGCCTTACTAGCCGCGGCCTTGTCCTTCGCCGTTTTCGCCTTTGAAGGGAAGTCAATCTTGCCTACGGGTTTGCCTTTCTGTTCTGCCTCTTGTTTAATAGCTGCGTCGGCTTTCTCCCGACGCGCACGTTCTTCACGAGCTCGTTGCATAAGAACAGGAAGCTTCGGGACATCGGGTAAAGGGCGTGGTGGTTTCGGTACTCTGACCTGGATCCCAAGGTCAGCACCGCAAAGACCAAGTAAATATTGCACAAACGCACCTTGATACCCTTGGCAACGACTCGCCCAAATGTTTTGTAGTTATCGACGCCTTTCTGCGTATAGTCTACCTTCTTGACATCCTCTGTCAGGGGACATATAGCGTTGGCATCCTGGTAAACGGATCAGCACGACGAATGATGGTGGCAACATGGGGCACACGGACATGAATTGGTGATGGCGATAAACAATGTATTGTTTGCTCATAAACATCAGCGAAGCGCGACATTTGAGCTTAACGGACCATCCATAAGTGATCAATCGCACGCGCTAAGGAAACAACGCAACGGACCTTCCAAGTCTCCCTCAGAAACAAGCATGAAAGCCGTCCGTGTAGGTTCATCACTATCCAGTTCAATATCCATATTCTCCTCATCCTGAACATCACTGATCCCGTAGGCATCTACCTCCATCTTAAAGCCTTCATCGGCAACGATGTAATCTGGTGCATTCAGTTCTCCGGAGAGTGAATACGTCGCAGTGCAGGGAAAGTCCTTCGGTTTCGCGTAGAATTCCTCGAGCGCACTGTTGCAAGCGTTGAGCCATATTCACATGGAAGCGATCAAAACTCACTTCTTTGCGGCATTGACATGGATGAAGAATACGCGGCTTAAGGAACGAAATGTCACCTGAGGTCGGCTTAAGTACATTGGAGGTCGCAGGGTTAGAAAGTGTGATGCGTACGATATTCTTCTCAATGAATATTTGTTTTGTTAAATAATCGTCGATTTCCTTGGGAGACATAGATTGGGGCAGGCTTTGGAATTTGAAGCGTGAAGTTCGAGTTGCCTTGAACAATGGTAGGACTCAGGAGACCAGTCTGACACGTTACACATACACGCCAGTCGACACGGTCATGTGATTATGAGACGCCCGTGGTGTCACGGCCAATTCGTCATCTGGAATTATTCCTCCATATGACCATCGTCCATCGTCATCTCGTTCCGCATGACTGCCTTGTCAAAGGGAGCTTCGCACGAAACGCTCACACTAAGAGTCCGAGATTCTTGCGAGCTACCGCGTCGTCGAGGTTTAAACGAAATCTAATGAACACTGATTTGCACAGAGCAACTCCCCGGATCCCTACACTGCCCGCATGATGTTCAATGGCGTGTGCGTAGGCTCTGCTACCTACTCGGTACGCTATCAAGCTAGTACGTACTGTAACGTTACCTCGCAGCTCGAATTTCAATTGTTGACAAAGAAGCAGGGATCAACCAGGGATATAACCTCTGATGGACGACTCCCCCAATCTTCTTATTGATCGCAAGCTTCTTTAACTCAGAAGAAGCCGCTGCATGTGCAGCGATTTATAAAGGCTGACCCTGCCTGACCTAATTATGCCGTTAACGTATCTTTCTTCGGGCCTTCAAACATGAGTTTGGCATCCAAGCCTCTCAGAATGTGGACGCTCCTTGCTACATCCTTCTGGGTCATCTCTGTCGCAAACGCTGGATCAGCCAACAAGTCAAAGCTATGCTCCGAGGAAATTGTCAGACATGAATGGTACGTAAAAAGTCGCCCTTCCTTTGTTGGGTCTCAGCATTTCTACAGGCGCGACCTCAGCTCCTCGAGTAAAGCCCGATACATAGGCGCGGTGAAATGTCTACAAGCCCTTCCCGCGGCCACAAATTTTACTGGAGTCAAGACTCGGTTTGATGATTTTCAAGCGCTTCATGTATCTCTCATGCCAGAGATTCACCTAGTCGTGCGTTTCGTACGGGTTTCTTCAAAGGCACGTAGTGTCTAAGTGTCCAACACCTTCAGGGCCAGTTCTTGCCGTGGCATAGACGCTTTCTTAACGTATACGAAACTGCACTTCGAGAAGAATGTGGTTACACCGGAGCTCAACCGTACGTCCTTCGCGTGCTGCGAGCTCAGTTGTTTGACATAGACGCGTTTACCAGGTACTGGGACTGGACCCGCGACGTAGATAAAACCAACTCGTGGGTCATCCAAAATTCCAGTAAGTGATACTAACGTCATCATTCCCTCTCAGGATCTCGACGTCCCCTGTCTTCCATCCTATCTTTGGATTCGGTGGTAACGGTGTCGATATCCCTGGATATGCAGGGCCGTTCGGTAATATGTCTGAGATTCCTGGATGGACGGGCGGTGGCTGCGTCCCCGATGGTCCCTTCGCCTCGTACAACCTATCCATCGGGCCTGGTACATTGGTGACCAACCACTGTCTCACTCGGTCGTTCAATACCTTCGCCGTGAACTTCATTCACTCATCCGCGGTTGAGAGTACCTTGGAGAAACAAACATTCGAAGAATTTCGCGTCGAACTCGAAGGTACACCTGTGACAAGCAACTTTAAGATTCATGATGGAGGGCACTTGTCTGTTGGCGGTGAGATGAATGATAGATGGTCTAGCCCTGGCGGTGCGTTCGCGTTAACCTGAGCTCAATATTTATCCCTCAACTATTAACCTCTCCTTGGATTTAGACCCAGTCTTTTACCTCCACCATACCAATCTTGACCGAATATGGTGGATATGGCAGTCAAGAGATATGGATAAACGACTGACGGATATGTCCGGTCGCGCCACCGAAGAGCCACCGTATGTGAATGTCACCTTGGAGTTTGAGTTGAAGATGGGGCCACTTGCGCCGCTGGTTCCGATTCGCGATATCATGGACATTCGACGTAGTCCCCTATGCTATAAGTACGCTTAATTGGAACATTGAAATTCACATCTCTTCGTCCTTTCATGGGCAGCTTCCTCTCTGGGTTTGGCTGTGGGCTCCCTCAAAGAAATTGCACCATTAGCAACGACGACACATCTCGTGTTTGGTGTGGTCCAGGGATCCGCCACCCTCCATATCAGTGGGCCAATCAATGATATAACGACGAAGACGAACAGGAATAAAGAAATAAAGAAGTGTACTCTATAATGACGTCTACTAACTTGCCGATTCGAAGGTGTCAAACCTACTTCTTGCAAAAGGCTGGGACGTTTTCGCCCTAGTAAAAAAAGGTGAGATCCAGGCACAAGGAAGGGGAATAAGAACACGATCATACCTTGCGGAACCGTTTCTCGTTTCGTCTAGTCGGATCATAGTTTGCATCAATGCCTAATCCTCGCTTCGCGAAAGCATTCCATATGGTGCATTCATTCTCACCGCCGGTGAGGTTCTTGTCGGCTTGAAGAATTGCATCACGACCTTGAGTAAAAGTTGGTTTACAAGGCTGAAGCTTCAAGGCATTCATGACGAGCCTGGGTGTGGCACAGTGTCAACGAAGCGCCGAGTGATTCGTGAAGGACGATACAAGAAACTCACTGCATTGCTAGCGTATTTCCATGCCGAGGAACCGGTCCCTGTCTCCCCTTCCGATAGTAATCATCACCATTTGAGCCGTCAGTTGATGGGTCGGGTGGGAAGTAATCATCTCGCCAACCGTGAACGGCGACGAGGGCCTGAGCGACCTCCCATAGCATTGAAGCCCAAATCTCGCCGACTCCGTGAACATCAGCTATTTGATTGAGGTCGTCAAAGTTCGAGGGGTTTGTGGTCAAATTCTAGCCATTTTCATAATTCGTTAGTGCGTTGGTATGAAGTGAATGAAACACTTGGACGCGCACCAAAGAATAGGGATGTTTTCTGATACCAGATGGTTTATTGTGGAACCAAGACCCGATCGCATCGTCAGTGACACCGAACTTTGCTTGAATCAGAAGTGCAAAGAAGTCTGACCGCACTGAAGTAAGCAAAACAATTGTTGTGATAGGTTTGATGGACCTACCACCCCAACCCTCGGACATCCCCCCGCCTTGTGAATTACCCAAGCAGCCACTATTCGTAGGGCCGCCAGTAAGCCGACCAGATAGACCGTGTGTGAGTTCGTGGATTATGACACCCTGATCAAAGGCAGAGTCGCGGTACGGAAGACTGTAACTGGACAATCCAAGACGACATGTCGGATTCTCGCCATCGGGTGGTGTCGAGAACAGTCCATTGTCCGGTTTCAAGGCATCTTGGGCGAAGATGATCACAGCGTCGTCCTCGTTTCCTCCAAGCCCAAAGTTGTATTGTTGGAAGTTGCCTGAAAGTTCATTAAAACCATATCTACAGTAACTTTAGCAAAGCAAATACAGTCGACGAGACGAGATGCAAATTCACCGATAGTATAGATCATGGATCATATTGGCAACGTAGAAGATCTGGCTCATCGATGCGTTCACATATTTCCTTGCTTCGAGGGTCGGGTTCGTCTGATGACTAGATTTGGGGCTGTAAGGGAAATCGAAAATCTTCTCTGGACCGCCTGATGGGTGGGGCTTAGTTATGAATGTGTAGTTGGTCCCGTCTCCGTCCCAATTTGATTGAACAAAAACCTATTGAGATGAGGTAAGCCATCGAAAAAACAACAATCAAGCGGAAGGTGGATCATACATTGTTCCCCCATGTTGTCGTGGTGTTGTGGATTTTGCCACGCTTCGTATCCAGGGAGCTCGAAGAAGGATCGTGTGTATATGGCAGGCTGTGCCAACCGAGTTGCGAACCAGAGTCTCTGCGTTCCGTCTCAAAGGTTCGTGTTCCCACTGACGGATCAGCCTTCCCGAGGGCATAGACATTGTACTGTCCCAGCTCGTCACCGTACACTTCCGATTCAGAGCCTGATGTAGAGTCTGAAGTCCAGTCCACAATGAAAAGGATACGGTATGGGTGGTTAACAGTGACAGCAGCTTCATACCAGTTGTCTCGCATTTTGACTTCATACTGGCGGTGGAATGGGTGAGCATGGGAGTTCAAAACGGGGAACGAGCAGGGGTCACCTTCCAGGACAGTTGTAGCACGCCTTCGTCATCCGTTGCGTAAACCATGTAGGCCGGGACGGGGGCGATGGCGTCGGGGACGTTCTCGATGAGGAGGGTCATGTTGTGGAACGGATCAACGGAGGGAGCGAGGCCAATGGTCATCCTTTTGATAAATTGGTCTGTGGTGGCACCAATTAAACTCGAACTCTCCAATGATGGGGTGGCGATGCTCATGAGATGGAGAAGGGCCGATTTGACGCTATACTGCGCGTAGTTGTCTTCCAGCACGGCATGCAAATCTTCTCCATCATCAAGCCTCTGGTCAAGTACAACTTGGGAGTCTACTTCGTAGACATGATCGCTGTGACCAAAGATCTGGATAGACGTCGCAATGTTGGTAGGCGAGACGTGGTTGAACTAGTTGAAGAAGAGTTAGGTCATAGGCGAAGAAGAATATCAATGCAAACATACCGAGGAGCCAAAGGAGATCACTTGACCATCTTTGACGTTTACATTGGCGTTTCCGTCAGCGACTTCGAGTCCGTTCACATATTGTCGAGCGTAAACGTGTGTGACTCCAGTGGCCTCGTCTAAGTACGACCTTGGGCTGATCCTGAAATCTGACAGTAGGCTCGGTGTCGAAGACATCTGATGTTGGATGAAGCCCGTGGCAAGTTCGATGGGGTCAGGAGGTGCTGAGGTGCCGTGGAATTCAAAGGCCAGTTCAGAGGAAGAGGTAAGCCAGGTATGGCTGGACTTCAGCCCAAAGTTGAGGGATTTACGCGGAGCAGAGTGATCAGTACAGGCGTTGCTGATGACGACCAGCAAAGCCGACATCGCAAG
>BEWF01000188.1:0-94274 GCA_002583695.1 Pleurotus salmoneostramineus
CACCACCACCACCACCACCCACCACCTCGTCACACAATAAATTCGTGTCAGCACTACCTAAAGCCCTTACGTAAGTGAGTTTGAGGATTTGAGTACGCCGCCGCCGCAACCTTTTCCTTCTTCGCTTTTCGCCTTACACTTGTCACGTTTCTCGTTTACTTACTTATATTTTGATTTTGCGGTGACACGCGTCGGGCGGTGGCAGGTAAAATGGAAAACAATTCCTCCCTTCCATCGTTCGAAAAACTTCCTTTTTTATTGGTGTTCGGTGATTTTTGGCGTTTTGGGTAAGGTCGGTGGCTCGGTGGCTTTGTTGGCGACAAAGGGGTAGAGTGGTATGTAGTAGGCGTTTTGGGTAAAGCCGTATATGTGACGTAAAGCCGCCTCCTTACGCTAATAACAGTATGGTGCGGTGTAGTGAGCTGGCGGTGCATGCGATGAAACGGGTCGGTTGACGGGAGGTCGGTTGTGGAAGGATGGTACATGCACAGGATGGTTTATGCATGGGACGTGGGACGTGGGACGTGGGGCGGAGAGGATCGGTTGGGTTAGTCGGTTGGTCAGATGGNNGGTCACGGTGGTCACGGAAGCGAAGTTCGAACGTCTACAGTGGCATAAGGTCGGGCACGTTCATCGCTTGGTGTCGGGAAGTATGCAGAATACGGATGGACGGAAATAGTAAATAGTAAATACGGGCACGGGCACGCTGTCCAAGGTTTTTAGTATTAGTATTAGTATTAGTATGTAAGTGGTCTTTGGTTATCGTCAGCGGTTTGTACTTAAGTATGTAGTGTCGGGAGCGGGTGAACGGGTCAAAGGTTCGGTTGAATGGTCGGGTGGCCCATGCAATGAGGGCTATGAGCGGGGATACGTACTCTATGTACACTACTTACTCATGGTAAGTACTCATGGACACTTGGACACTTGGATCGTGGACTGGATGTGTAGTAGAACGTGGAACGGAGGTATGTAATCGAGGTTGTGGAGAGAACATGCGGTAGGAGGCGGTATGTCGTAAAGGAACCTTATGTGCGCGACGGACCGCGGTATTATTAATATATTATACGCGTAAAGATAGATGTAAAGAGTCTTTGTCACATTGTCGTGGATCTTATGTAGTCGACGTTCAACGTGTTTCAAATTTGGAGTGTCCGAGGTGCTTATGTATGTATGGATGGATGGATGGACTCTGATTCGGCAGACGCTCTACTCTACAGAGGGTGTGTAAGGAGATGGAAGGGAAGCCTCACTAGCACTGGGGATCCCCATGAGTATTCGGAGAACGTATATGCATATGTACGCTGTTTACCTGAAGCGGTGAGAGTGGGAGTGGGAGTGGGAGTGGCACATGGGCATGAGGATCGTAAGTCGGATAGGTCGTCGTCAAGGAAGGGGGAAAGTGGATTACCCGTGTCTCTATTGGTCTTAGAGTCTACGCGTATCCCATGTCATTGGCATGGCACACTCGTCTACATATCAGATATACGTGGTCGTGAGCATACGAGGACGATATGGTTTCTGATATGCGGTATGCGATAGTCGCTCTACGATGGCGTATTCGTCGTGTTGGTGGGAGATTCAGCAACCCTCAAGGCACATCAACGATCAAAATTCACCCCACGTTCCTCTCTCCCTCTCTTCCCAGGCCCTCTCCTCGATCCCACAGATCTCGTATGTAAAATTTCCTCCCAACAACCAGGGTCACCACATTCACCCATCGACTTTATTTACTTAAGGGTTTCGTTTGATGTTACGCGTTACGGTAAAGCATTAGGTAGGGACGTTATGAAAATTTAAACACGGGGTTGCGGAATTTTGGGACCAGGCGATTTTAGGAAATGGTTAGGGCCAAACGGGCCAAACGACATTTCGGTCAGGTCGCTCAAGGCAGGGTCCCTCGAACCTGGAACTTGTCCCAGCTGGATACGGATTGGACGAGGAAGGGGAGGGGGGATGGCGTGTGTTATTTATTTGAAAGGGCAGGGTGCGTTGGTGCGTAACCCCCCGTTCCTCGAATCCTCAATTCCGTTTGGTGAAAGCTAAGACGAAGCTGATCCGCATCAGCCTCTGGGAAGAAGAAAGTATTATAGAAGCATACACACGGAGAAGCTCGCAAGTTTGTGGCCTCGTGTTCCCCAACTTATTTGCCTATTGGATAATTCGAACTATTGTGAGGCCATATTTATCTTCGTCACTCACACGTATACTCACCCGAACTTTTTGCCCACCCCCCGCTCCCTTCCACTCAATCCAACTCCAACGCAAACGCGCTCGCTCACGAACCCCCGTCGCTACAGAATACCAACCCCCTCAAAAATGCAATTCACGTCGTCGCCCGACTTTCTGTCGACCCTCCAAGCCGAGTCGTGCCAATTCTCGCAGAACATTGACAGGATCCATCAGCTGGAGCGCTCTTTCGTACGTTGTCACTCTCCTCCACCCCTCCCTCAGTAACCCAGTGTGACTGACGCGTCTCTGTCTCTCTAGTTCTCTGGCATATCTTGTTGTCACGGCGCCTCGACGTACTCGCTCTCCCTCCTGCACCAAACACCCCAGCAGCAACACGCCCCCAACTGCCCCAACTACCGTCCCCCGCCACCTCCTCCTCTCCCACACGCCAACGCCAACGTTAATGCGAACATCACCACCAATGGCACCGGGAACGCTTTCCCATTCGTCCAGTCGCCCATCCCACAACAACCGCTCTCCCTGCGCCCTTCGTCGTTGTTGTTCAACCACACCTCCCTCTCCAACAACACTGGCAATGGTGATATGAGAGGGTTCGACGCGGAATCCCCCGTGTTCCCCGTGCCCATGGATTTCCCCGACTTCCACGCCGACGTCCTCCCACACGCTTCCACTCCCCCTCCCCCTTCTCCCCAATCCTCACACGCATACACCTACACTTCGTACGCCCATAACACCACCAACACCAACTCCAACGTCTACCCATACGCATACGCGTACTCCTCCCCTTCATCTCCCTCCTCGTCTTCCTCGTCAGGCGACTCATCGGCTTACCCATCCACCGCGTCATCGGCGATCTCCTCGCCTGTATGTCCCTCTGCGCCTGTCCTCCCCGACGTCGACGTGCCGCTTGCGTTGGCGAATATGTATATGGGTATGGGACTCGGGATGGGGATGAAGGGTGCCGGTGATATTGGGTTGAGTGGGATGGGAGGAGTGGAGAGCGTCAACACGGATGTATTCCGTACACATGACGTGGAGAGTGATATTCTCCCTGCGTACGTCCCGTGTATCATGCGTAAGGATCGTCTAGCGGGTGCGAAAGCGCAGAGTCGGAGTGAGAGAGGTATCTCCCCCGCTTCCTCTGTCTCATCTCTCTCCTCTCTTAAATCCTCCTCCTCTTCGTCGCTGAAATCCAAGTCGAAGGGTTCCTCCTCCTCCACGCATCTCGCTCACTCACTCGCCCACCCACCTTCCTCGCCTCCGTCGTCGTTGTCCCGCTCGTCGAGCTCAGGAAGTTCAAAGAGAGGGAGGGAAAAGGCGTTCAAGTGTCCTGTGGATGGGTGTACGAAGAGTTATTTGAACCCGAATGGGTTGAAGTATCATATGGATAAGGGGACGTGTTGTTTTGATCCTCCCTCCCTCCCTTCCTCTACAACTTCCTCTTCCTCTACGACTTCCTCCTCCACTCCTCTTACCACTCCCACCATCCCCGCTACTATCGCCACTCCCTCCATCTCGCCGGATGAGAAAAAGGAACCCGAGTCGCACGTCGAACTCCCCGCGAGCCCGCTCTCATCTGTCTACCCTCCCTCTTCCCCTTCCCCTTCCTCGTCTGTATCGGCATCACCACCACCCGCGTCACCCTCTCCCTCCCTCTCCTCTTCTCCCTCTGTGTCTTCGTCGCCGGCACCTTCCCCCTCGCCTTCTCCTTCATCGTCTGCATTCCCCACAACAGTACCCACCACCACCACAACAATGCCCACCACCATCACCACGACGGCGTCAATGTACGCACATATGCAACACTCGCCGTATACACAGTCGTATATGACGATGGCGATGCATTACCCTACACCCACACCTTCCTCTGCCACGTCTACTCTTTCAGCGTCGTCACTGTTGTTGTCGGCGAACAAGGGGAGTGTGTCGACTGCGTCGCCGGCGCTTTCACTTTCGCCGTTGTCTTCGTTGGCGCCGTCGCCTGCTCCTCCTTCCGTTACTACTTCAAACACCACTACCACTGCTACTCCGACTATGAATGCTACCACACAATACCCGAATTATACATACCCCACCATCTCCACAGCTACTACACCCACTACTTCCTCAATCACTACTTCCTCAATGACTGTTGATAATACCACCACCTCCTCCGTATAATAAACCCATCACATATAACATATAACCCCTCGTAAAAATAAAAGAAGTACCCGTACATACATAGATAGATAGCTATCACCGCACCTATTGGATTAAAAATTAACATAAAGTATTTTTTGTATGTATTTTGTAATTAATTCGGTTTTTGTTTTTTCGTTTTTTGTTTTAATCAGCCCTACCTCGTCGTCGTCGTCGTCGTCATATTCATTGCTTCCTCCTCCCGTATTCATTCACTACTCCCTCCTCGACACACGTATCCACCCACCGCCTTTTTATGCGTCTTCGTCTCTTGATATTTCTTTTATTATGCCCTCTTCTTTCGCGTCTTTGAAGTCTTTATATGCGTTTTTTATGCTTTACTTATGCTTTCCAACTCGACGTTCACTCCCTTGTGGACGTCGTCTCACCTTCCTTCTCCCTTTCCTTCCTTTTCTTTCCTCCCTTTCCCCTCTCTCTCTTCTCTTCTTTCCTTCCTTCCTTACCTCCCTTCTCTTTCTTACTCTTGATCTTTGATCTCATCGTCGTCTTTATCTTTTATCTTTTATCCTGCACCCCACTCATCCCTCCATCCCTCCATCCCTCCATCACATTATATATTTTATCATCATCACGATTTCACACACATAGAAACGTACATATATAGATATACGGTACGTATTGAAGAAAAAAAGGGAAAAAATTATCTGTATAAAAAGTTGCTTACGGCTTACCTCGTTGCTTAATTGGTTAATTGGTTAATTGGTTAATTGGGAATTTTACGTGACTTTGGTGATCATTGCGAGATTGCGTTGCTTGAGGGTTGGAGTGAGTGTGAAGGTGAGGGTGAGAGGTGAGGGTGTGAGTGAGGGATGAGTTTGAGTTACGCTTCATCGGATAGGATAAGACGTCCGCGTCAGTTTGGCGTCAGTGTACTGAGTACTCTACTCTATGTGTGTTGAAGGATATCTCTTGAAGGATATGTATCTACACGGAAGCACGGAAGTCCGAACTTGTCGATGGTCGATGGTCAAAGTTCTCCTGTCACTCCAGACAAGGACGTGACGGTAACATCTGGCTTTTGGCTTTTGGCTTTTGGCTAGGAGAATGGCCCAAGTCGGTCGTCCAGACTCCAGCCAATGAATTACTTATGGAACGCAGGGGCCGCCAACGTTAACAAGACCTACCATACCATCATAACAACCGGTCGAAACGTGTAAGTACTTACTAAGGTAAACGACACCTTATGTAAAATCGCAATCGCCAATCGCAATCGCAGGAACACGGTAACTGTAACTTTACTGTAAGCAAGGACAGCCCAGGCGCATAAGACTTGAGTATCCCAACAAGTTACAAGAGACTGAGTCCTGATTCACCTTTTCGAACACTCCTCCGCAAAACCAGAACCAGAACCGGTCCCGGAGGAATCAGGATGTGTGTTGAATGTTGAAGTACTCTAGAATCAATCACCTTTGGGTTCTGGGACGACCTGAGCCGCATATACGTATTAATTAGACTATAAGATACTCTACTAGAGAGGATTCAGGAAGCTCTCTCTCTCTCTCTAACTCTCTCCTGCTCCTCCTCGGGTCTCGACTGTAATAGTACGATGACGACCACAGAACTCCGAGTGAGTGAGTGAGTGACTCGATCCCTTTTCCTCCGATGCAGATGAACGTTGAACGACTTAACCGTCAACATTTAATGTCGGTTCAGCGGAACCTACACCTACAGGGACGGCATTCAATGACGACTACCCCAATCGATTCTCGGGCGCAGGTGTTGGTGTTGGTGT
Source organism: Pleurotus salmoneostramineus (assembly GCA_002583695.1). Taxonomy (NCBI): domain Eukaryota; kingdom Fungi; phylum Basidiomycota; class Agaricomycetes; order Agaricales; family Pleurotaceae; genus Pleurotus; species Pleurotus salmoneostramineus. The sequence continues at coordinate 6,122 of BEWF01000188.1, forward strand.
TGGAGTTGGTGTTGGAGTTGGAGTTGGTGATAGTCGCGGTCGCGTTCAACGTAAGAGGGAAAGTGCGCGGTAATGACGGTATTCTGCTGGGCGATCTCGATCAATGCCGTGACGACTCGCGAGCCGGAGTGCAGCGAAAGGACGAATTGTGGGGGGAAAAGTAAGGGTGAAGGGTGACCGGTGAAGGGTAGAGTGTGTCACCCAAAAAAAGAGCTTTCCTTAGGAGCTACCCTATTCCACACTCCTATGCTCGCTATTTGACCTTAAGTATTTCAGCACCATTCGGTCGTTTGGACGGTTAACCATCCATTCAGGTCATATGCGCACACTCAAGTACTCAAGTACAATCCATACAGTGTACACATCGCAGACACCATGGATATCGTTGCGGTCTACGCGCTCTTCCCACTTCAAGGTGATGATGACAAATCCCACTCCTATTACACATCCTAATCCAAGCCCCCACCCCTAAGAGGGGAACTCCTCTTGAATCTCTCGATCGAATAATAAGTAAACAAAGTCACGGTCACGGGTCACGGGTCACCCGACTTCCTTTTCCCCCCAATCCATGGACCGACACGAGACAGTGGGAGTTCCCAGCAAAAACGCAAAGACGTAAAAAAACCTCTTTTTTGTAGGAACGGCGAGGCATAGCTGACTTTCTTTAATCCTGCGTTCTCACAGGTATTGTCCGGTGCCTTCGATTGTGTGTTGGGAGTGCTAGTGCTGTCCCGTCCCCACACTGCACATCATTGGCTTTTGACTTTTCTGAGCGTAGCCAAGGGATGTCGATGATCAGGGATTCGCAGTTCACGATTACTTAATATTAGGCCTTAGGTTGAGCTACCCGCACGCGGACGTGGACGTGAAGTATGTAGTATGTATGTACTAATATGAGCGTCTGCATGCCGGGATGCTGGTACTCTTTCGTCTAAGCAACGACGGTGAATGTTGATCGATTACTGTAAGTAGCATTTCCTTGCGAATACCTGTCCAACCTTCCAAGAACCCGACAATTGTGCCCCGCAGCGCAAAATTGCCTCAGGCATGAAGCTTCTATCTGACCGAAATTCAATAAGGAAGCATGAGAGTACTCAAGCTGGATGTGCATTCACGCACAAGTGGGCGTGCTGTCAAAGTACCTGGTGTGTTCATGGTGATAGGAGGCACATGCGACCGTCACCGTCGACGACTGCAAGAACTCTTGATCTTCGCATCAGCGATAGGGCCAAAGAAGAGAGGGGGGATATGCATACCTACCAGAGGACACTCTCGATAGAATTTGTGTTCAACAAGCTCGATGGTGGAAGGCCGCGCAAGCAAGGTGCATCGGTCCCTAGACACAGCGTCAAGCATACTTCACCAGCCCGGACGCCCGCTCTCAAATTATTGTATCCTCCACGCAGAGTAACGATGCATTACACATTGATTTGTACGGTAAGATAGCCAGCTTTGGGATTTAGTGCACAATCCCAAATATTTCCAGGAGCGCAAGTGAATCGTTCTACTTGGTTTCTTTGTACCTGTAGTCATGGAAAAACAATGATTAAAAGGGACACATTGAATAGTAACGATCGAGTACTCACCCGCTAGTCAGGAGCTTCATAGCCTTTTCGAAGATCGCGGGTTTTGACATCTTGGTCAAGGGGCAATCCAGCGGAGCGCTAGCCTTGGAGACAGGTTTGGGTTCAATCTTAGCGGCGGTTGAAGCGGCTTTTCCAGCTTCATAAGTTTTCTAGGAAAAGCGTTAGAAGGATGGGTAGGATGAACAAGCAGCATCCTGACCGTCCATAAGGTCCACTGTTTAGAATGGGTAAAGCTTTTATCCAGGACGTTTCCATCTCCTCCGAGACCTTTGAGAGCTTTAAAGAATCCAACAAATTGTCCTACGATCTCAGCACCGGCTGTGAAGTCAATCCCAGCTGAAACGGCGACGCTGCCAGAGAATCCTGCAGCTGCACTGGCAGAGGCGGTGACAGGGGAGCTTCGCTCGACCAAGGCATTTTCTGGTTCGCGTGAATATATGAGGAATTCTTCACGCTTGCTCTTTCCCTTGGACGATGGCCTTGCGGTGGCAGTAGCGCCAGCGTGTCCTTTACCAACGATGTAGACGCCACCCCAGATATCGGTCTGGATGTATATGTCAGCTGAATGTCCAAACGCTTTGATGCCCACGGTGAGCTTGGGTACGACATGGGCTTTCACATTGAGCTCGCCAACGGCGTCCCCTGAGGCACCAAGAGTGATCTCTACGAGGGAGATGTCATCTCAGCGACATAGATAGACATAGAAAACCTTGAAGTTACTAACGGTTTTCCATGGGCTTAGTTCCATCATCTTGGGATAAGACTTTCTTTACTTTGTCTTTGTACGACGAAGGGATGACGTATTGGACTAGTCATCACGAAAGTGTTGTTATCAGCTACGGAACAGGAGCGGGAGAAGAGGGATAATGCACGGTCCATAGTGAAGTCTGCGGTGAAGGTCGTATCGATACTAATCGCGAGATCGGCTTCTGCGTAGGCTTGCAGGTGTAGAATGGGACCGACGGTGATTATACTGCAAGAAACATGAATGAAGGATAGTGATTCGTGAATGCAAAAATTCAGGACACGACCTACCCCGCGAGGTTGATGGGGGTGATTGGGATGTTAGGAGGGATTGGGAGATTCCATCTACCGTGCCCCTGGTAAAAGAGTTAGTGATGAAGGTTTTAGGTGTCGGGGAAGGAAATCACCGAAAGAGCAGCTACTACATTGAACTTTGCCTTTGAATCGGCCTTTAGTCCTGTGTATACAGATCGAAGTCAAATCAGCAACGCTCAGAAGCGAAGGGTCAAGCAAGCGTACGGAATAATGTAGCCATGTTGTCTGACTCAGGCTCTGTTCGAATATGTCAGCATATGATGCAGAGAGTTTGTTGGTGATCACTTGCCAGTCCCCATCTTTCCTGTAGCCACGAACCCGACGAATCCAGTGAAGACGATGTTTGGAGATAACTCTGCTTTAACCGTTGCCTTCACACCACTACACTCCTTGTGCGTATCGAAGATAGTAATCGTTTTGTTGTAAGCGTAGATGCCATTGATACTGTTCGCATCGGCAGTGAAATACTTGCCCCCATCAACCCAGTTAGCTACTGTGATAACTGCCTTGGCGGCGGTAACAAGCGCAGAGTCGAACCACGACTGGGTTTCGTTGCGAGCAAGGAGACCAGATGAGGGTTCATTCAAGTGGCCCAACGGGAGTTTCGTGTTTACTCCCACGAATCGCCAATTCAGGTCTCCGCGACTAGCAAGAGGGTGAGGACCTTAGAGGAAATAGGTGCAGGAAAGCTTACTCTGAATGCTGGAGATGTTCAAAGTCTGTGTCGAGGTGGAGGGAAACGACGTGAGGCGTGGCGCCATCTCGGCGAACAACATGGTGTGCGAGATGATCTGGTATGCTTTGATCATCTGCTACGTCCATCTTCGAAATTCTTGCGAATGGACCGGCGCCACACTAACGAAAGATAGGTCAATTAGGACGCAAAAATTACAAATCCAAGTAGAGGACAAACAGATTCGGGCAACCGGACGACTTTGTTCACAGGGCCGCCATAGGAAGACAAATGGTTGCAACCGTCTTCCTCACCGTCACGACAAACTAAGCGAATCTCTTGCTTCAGCATGTTGGGATCACAGTCCAAGATCACCCAACCAGCTGCTGGCGTGATATCCGTTAATGCCTTGGGCGAACCAGACTGAAATATCCGTAAGGTGACCATTCGACAGATACGATAGACGAGCGACGTACCATTGCGAATATCCCGGAGCTTTGTCCCGATTCCGGAAGGTCATAGGCACATTCACCGTGGAAGCACGGTGCGTCCCAGTTGTTGGCAGGAACGGCCTGAACAGCTACACTGGCAACCGCCAATAAAGCGAGAGATCGCAGCCTAAGTGAAGTCACATTGAGCTCTTGAGATTAAGTGGAGAAATATCGAGCTCACTTGTGAGATACGACCATTGTCCGACCGGTGGGTTTGTTGACTCGGATGAGTAGACAGAGCGAAGGAAGCGGGTATTTTATACAAAAACTGAGCAGCGTGATATCCCGCAAAGAGCTAAGATAGTCGCATAGTATATGGGAAAAGTCCTACAGCTGGCGGGCGAAAAGTAACCCATCCGTCAAGGCTGTCGATGTTGTGACAGACTAGTCGCTAGCAATTGGTTCATGTCGGAGGTAGGGACTAATCGCTGACAGAAAGACGAGTACAACGCCTTGAATGCAGCGATTTTTGGCACAATAAAGCCTCGAACGCAGCGCTACTCGACCGTAAAGTGGATTGGCATGTAGTTCACCAACCCGCAAGCGCCAAAACCACTTGCCCAACACTTGCCCGTCTATTTGCTGTCCATGTTTCCAGGAGTGAAGATGCGGTGTTGGTCCATCCATATGTGCCTCTGTTTCAAAGCAGGGAGACCAACCTGAGATATCGCAAGAGATTTGATTCAAGGAAGTTGGAAGGAAGGCGATCCGGATTCCGATTCCGAAATCAACGACCACGCGGTCACGTGCCAGTGGTGGATGTTTGCCCTTGGTTCAACGTTGCCGTCCAGGGATCCAAAAGGTATATACAAGACCACAACCAGTGCACCATCGATATCAGGCAGAGGGCCGAAATCCCACTCGCTCCAACTCTTACATACAGATCAACAGGTGAGTCCATGCTTTATCCAACCCATGGTATGTATATCGTTTTGACAAGACTCTTCACCATGGTTTTAGGCTTTAGTTCATCGGATGTCACTATCGCATCCACACTCAGAGAAAGGCTCCATGAAGCGAGCTTTGGAGAATGACGAGATCCTGCGCTACATATTGTCCTATCTTCCCGACCAGAGCTTGGCCAATTGTGCTCGTGTTTGCCAGGTTTGGTCTGATGCGGCGCTCACTTTCCTATGGGAAGAAATCTCTCGTCTCACCTTCGTTCTGGGTTTACTTGGGCCTCTAGTAGGAGAGAATGAACAAAAGGTAGCTGCTTCGAATCTTTTCTACATCTGAAACGTAGTGAATATGGTTTTCGTGTTTTGGGGATAGAAATTCTTACGACCACCGACGCCTGATGATTGGGCGCGGCTCGACCACTACGCTTGGAGAGTACGAAGTCTTGTCCTCGACGACCGCACTTTATACGACCAAGCCAGCATTACCGAAGCACTTGTCAGTACTCTACCTGAATCACGACGCGGGCAGGCAATACTTCCGAATCTCCGTTTCCTCGACTCGAAAAACATTTCCAAAGACCTCACCTCGCTCTTCATCACCCCAACAATTGCAAAAATTACGCTGGGCAACGTTACAGGCGCGAGCTTGCAGTGGGTAGACTCAGATGTGCTACCTCGGCTTCCCATCCTACAAAGCTTGTCCCTTTTCATCCACTTGCCCTGGTCAGCAGAGGTCGAGCGGTCATTATTGACTATAGTCGACAAGCTCCCAAGATCGGTCATGCGAAATGTCGAATTGCCTCATAACTGGCTTTCTCCCATCGTTATAGAGCGCATTGCAGCGTTTCCCAATTTGACCGAATTCGAGGCCATCCATACCTCTCCTCAGGCGGACGATCCGCAACCATTCTCCACCCCTCTACCAGTCGACAGCTTTCCTGAACTCAAGTCTTTGTCCATCATCGTCCCCTACAAACATGCGATATCAGCCTTCTCGCAGAATTACCGCCCCCATTTGCTCACCACACTTTCCATCAGAACGCCTATCTATGAATATTCTGCCGATTTCGGTTCACTGACTTCCATCATCGGCGCAGACTGTGTTAATCTCGAGATGTTGCGTCTCAACAGTACCCCACTTGACGCTATGCTTTTCCCTTACTCCATCCCCCACGACGACTTTGTCACTTTCGAACATATCCAGCCGTTGCTTCGTTGTCGAAAGCTCAGAACACTGTCCCTGTTTCATAACAGGCCTTTCCAACTATCCTCCGACGAAGTGATAGCGCTTTTTGCCGCTCTGCCGTTGCTCACGCATGTGTATCTCAACGATACCCCAGATTTGAACGGGCCAGGCTTACCATTGGCAGTCCTCCATGAATTACCGCGGCACACACGTAACCTGATGTTTCTTCAATTGTACCTCGACGCTTCCGTACCGGCTTTGGCAGACGTGGATTTGAAGCCATTCAAAAGGTTGCGAATCCTTGGAGTCGGGCACTCCCTAATTAGCGATCCCCTTCCTGTGGCGAAGTTTTTGACGCGTGTTCTCCCGGAATGGTGTGACATCTTTTGTTCGACCCATAATGACTCTTTGATGGATGAAGAAGACGACGATGTTAGGCATGAAAAGTGGAGGACAGTTGCGGGCCTTGTAAAAGCAATGACGATTGCTCGGGAGGAAGGGCGAGCTGCAGTCTGTCGAAGAGACGAATGAGGATGATATCCTGACTTCGCAGCTGGAAAATACCTGGTATGTTTCCAGTTCGCCCTCCTGATAAGTTCTTCGATCACGGACTGACCTTCGTCCAAGTGTAGTCCCATGCTGTGCGATACGAAAATAGTACTGGAAGTAGGGACCGGATGCGTATGTTGCCCCACGCCGACATTCGTCCGACGAATTTCTTATGTTGCGTAGGTCAGTCTTCTTTCTTGATCTTTTCCGTATCGCCGTTCTTACGCACGCGTCACAGCTTTACAAACGCCTAATCGACGTATGTGGATGTATAGTACTTCCTAGATATGAAGCATCGGGAAGCGTGCGCACCGGTCGTTCAATCGTTGTGTTCTTGTGAACCCTCCATCTTATCGTCATTCGCGATAACGGGGATAAGCTGGACATTCACGGCACAGATCTCTGTTCCTTGGAAGCCCTTGGATCTGTGGCGAACGCACGAAACAATAGCGGACACTGGAAGCGAAAGGCTTTTTGTCTACGCTCCTCCTTATGATTGCCTTTTTCGGACGACTCATGATCAGCAAACTCCCAGGCTCCCTACCCTGCAGCGTCAAATTATTGTCTCGGAAACAAAAAGGATTCCTTGTGCTCAGCGCATTAACAAAAAGCAATGAAGCAGTGACGGCCCCGCTCCTTTGACTCTTGCCCCCTTCACCCGCAACAAAAAAGCAATGTCCCCCCTTCGGCCACGGATCTCTATCCGGGCACCACCCCAGCTCTGAGACAATTATCACAAAAGACTTGTCTCACCTCTCAATATTCCGAAATCCCAATACAGCCGGGACCCATATATAACCCCTCTCCTTGCGCTCCAATGGTCCGCATCGAATCCACCTCGATACCTGAGTCAGACTCGACTCCTTCTCTTCTCCCACAGACTACGCTTTGGACTTTGTCCTCTACATCTTAGGGCCTACACGAACACCCCACATCCTACCCCAAGCCCACCGATTTATCGCCCTCAATGGCCACCGTAGCAATGTACCCTCATCCCGGCACCCAGTCATCCAACTATTACTCGCAGAAACAAAGAGGTTATCGCATCTGCGACCAGTGTGGGGCTGTCGAGAACCCCGCTGTAGCTCGATTCAGATTATGTGGTGGCTGCGTGAGTCTCCCCCGTCCTTGTGCTTCTGTTCCTCATTGAGATTAACCTGTCGCTGCCCTTAGATGACCACCCAATACTGCTCACCCGACTGCCAAAAGTCGCATTGGACCTCCCACAAAGCCATCTGCCAACACACCGCACACCAGCAGCATGTCCCACAACTTCCCTCTTCCTCGGAATCGTCAGAACTCCTTGTTAAATCCCTTCGCAAGTTCACCTCCGCACACACCACCCTCCTCGGATGGGCCGGCTTCCAAGCTCTCAAACTCAAACGCACCCCATCTAATATCCGACAATCCGCCCTTCTCATCGAAGTTGCCTTCAACCCACGCGTCGCCGATGCTCATCGCCGATTTGCCGTTTCTACCACACATATCGTACCCCTCAACTACATCCGCGACCCCCTCGTTGTCGAAGACATCCAACGCCGTGAACAACGATCACGAGCGGCTGGTGGGATCGGGGCTTTGGTTATTATCATCCAGTGTGGTGGGATTAGCCAGGTTGTACCTGTTGAGGTCGACCCGCCTTCGAAAATTTCTTGGGAGACCAGGGAGGATTGGGAACATATTTTGAGGGCGTTTGTGGATAGTGGGAGAATGGACTTCAAGCCTAACTCGGGTGGACGCTAAATGCCTAACACACTCTCTCGTGACGACCTCGCTCTGCACCACGACACCAGCACGTAGACGACCAAGCTCATAGATACCACGCCCGGGCGTCGATCGTCCACCATACCCCACTCGCAACGCATTATACCTCTCCTCCTTCGCCTTCGATCTCATCCCCCATGCCACAAGCTGGCTCCGAGGCTTTGTTCCTCACTTCTATCTGACTTATTTCGTTTTCTTCCCTTTCGATCTTCGTCTTTCTCTTCGGTCTTTCTCCTCCATCGACACTTGATGTTTCATCACCTTAGCCTCGGTCGAGTCGAGCTTGTTGTATTCTTATTGTTATTTCGCTTTGTATATCATCTTTCGCTATCGGTTTCTTCCCCTCGCATTTGTACTACATACATACCCACACCCACATAGCGCACCTTGACATTGAATGACAGTTGCCAACATCATCACATCCTTACATCGTCCGAGGTACTTGAGCTTCAAGGATAACAATGTGGGACTTGTGGTTAACATGGCGACATTGCACTGATAACAAGTCACTAGTCGACTGAAAATTACAACGGCACTACCATCGAAGGAATACACGAGGCAGCGACGACGACGAGTTTCAAAAGAAAGCCACAACATACACAATATGCCAAAGGCAACGACAAATCCGTCTCTTCCGCACCCTTGTAGACTATTCGCACAGTCACCGTCGTTGTACGCCACGCCGAAGGTTGGAAACGCGTACGCTCGGACTCGGAATGCAAGACCATGGAAGAAAAGTGCCTAAAAAGAGTCAAAAGAGCATATTTTCACATACGCGGGTTCCACGGTGTGCGTCATGATCATTGGAAGAATGGATTGTGGGTGAGACAAAGTGCCCTTATTCTGGTTAAATGGACGTATGGGGAGAAATGAAGGGGAGCGGGATAGTCGAGCCGGAAGTGCGCTCGAGGCCGGAAGAGGAGTTGGGGAATGGAGGAGGCGGTACCGCCGTGCTTAGTAGTAGGAAGCCATATGTTATGGAATGGAATGAAGCGTTTGGAATGATGATCGAGGATAGGGTGAGAGCGAAAGTCTGTCGTGTGTAGCATCTAAGGATGGATCAACTTGGGAGTTGGCTTTCCCCAGGCTTACCCACGTACGCCCATGACAAGCCCGCCCCACGGAATCAACTCCATGTTTCTCTATGCCTCCTCGTCGCTCGGATATCCTAGAAGGTCGCGTAATCGCGCAAATTAGTCTGTGCAATGGCCCGGGAATGCATTGGAAGGCAAATTGGATCAAACAGAGCCCAGAGGTGGTTACAAGATGTGCGCACATACTTATGGTCCCCGTTGGCAATCCGTCTTGAGGACCCCTCGTCTCGTCTACCGAAGCCTTCGTCCAAAGAGAGAAGGTCCAGTCCAAAGAGTCAGGCTGCTGCGCTCAATCTGGTCGGTTGGAAGGCACGGAGACATGAAGTGAGCGTTTGCGAGTACAACTTCAACTACCTTGCTACGGCGCCCTGGAACGGATGGCACGGAATTCGCTCTGACGGTTAGCTCTGAAGCTGAAGCCGAGGCATTGGATGTGGGAGATCGAGTGTAAGTCCAGTTTTTGGTTTGGTTGTTTGTCTTTCGCAGCGTTGACGAACCCTATGTTCAGTACAAGTTCAGTACCTTCCGAGATAACCTTTCTTCGGAGTACCACGGCGGTTTCAATACTCATGCAATACCGGATTGATGTATATGTTGCTTCACCTCGTCATACGGACGCAAACTCTGGTGCCCCAGTTCAGGCTCTTGCGCTGTCATTCGCTGAAATCTTGACCATACCGTCCTCCGCGCTCGCCCACTGCGGAGCTTGGTTTCTATTGTGCATACTTACAACGCGTCAAAATGAGTGCAGTTGGCCCCCAACCACTGGTAGTCACCATACCGCCCACGAGGTAGTTCCAATCCTTGGCGTCCAAGTTCCTCGCTCACCGAGAATCCATTGTAGGAAACCTCGGAGAGTCATCGAAGTTGGGAGTGGATTCGCTGGTACAAGAAAGAGGAGCATTCAAAGGCTCCAGAGTAGCCAAATCTGCGACCATAAAGTTGTGGGGATATTTCCACCCGATGACAACCTTCAGAACACCATTATGGTCAGAGGGTGTGTCTTTAGAACGTTTGGCGCATGCCTCCTCGCGGCCTCAGCCTCAGGCCGCATGAGTGAGCTATCCACCTCAACCGTACCAAGCAGACTTACTTACGGCCCTCCTCGTTCAGGGCGATGCTTGTCTATTCCCCAAAGGCGCACGCTGCCCTCACTTTCCAGCAAGAAACGCAAAACACAATCAACTCGCCTTTGTGTCTGCAGAACGTCCGTGACGCGTGACGGTTAAACATGGAACGTTGATGTCGGTGTCCATCCTGCCTCCTTCGTGTGCCATTTGTTCGACGGGGTTCCGTGTTCCTTACGAAGACATGTACCGCGGCATGTATGTGCCAGCGGTGTTGCCGACCACACTTTACGGTCGGTTTCCACGAATCAAAGACGGGTCGTATCCGTCATCCCGACGCCCTCGCTCGTCTGCATCCAAAAACCACCAGAAATTCCTCCATTGAGCAGCCCTCAAACTTGCTCATCGCGCGTCAACATCCCGTAACGCTGATGCCAACATGCTTGCCCGGCGTCTGGTGTTCCATGTTCTACGTCTCCTGATTCTCATTGAGCATAGGCATCCGATGTTGAGCTGATAGACGGTCTTGGTTCGACAGCTCCATGCATCGTGTATTCAAGGACAACCCCCAGGTTCTCATCTCATCTCATAGTTCTCAGCTCTCAGTGTTATCCTCAGTCCTCAAATCTCTCTAACTCTAACTTTGCTCTCTGTCACGATAAGTACTGACTGCTCTCTTCAAATGCTCTCCAAACTGTTGGCTACAATTGCACTCTCTCTACCCCTTCCTTACATACTACTTAGCTTTTGTCGCACTCGGATCACCGTTGCTCTCTCTTGCATACGCCTCGCTTGTGTCGCTCTCGCCTACTCCACATCGTCTACTTATGCCGCCGTCGGCTCTGCCCTTTTCCCGACCTCTGGTAAACATGCACAAATTTTCGTACATTCCCTGAGGGAATGTACAAAAATTTGGTCTTATTTAGTTACTGACATGGGCGGGCACGTCGCATAATTCTGTCGAGGTTGTCCTCTGGTAGGTATACATATCCCCCCCCTCTTCTTTGGCCCTATCGCTGATACGAAGATCGAATTGTGTGCAGTCGTCGCATATGCCTACACCTGTCCTTTGAGAACCCTTCCTGGCAGCTCGGCCAAAAGCTCTCCAGAGGCTCAGAGCACATCACAGTGCGGTTGCTGCGGCAGGTGATCGTTCACTCGCAAGCACGAGATTAAATTAGTGGGTATCCCCCTCGGTCGAAGATGGTACTGTTGCTGGTTCAATTAGACTTCTTTTTGAATTTCGGTTAGACAAATACTTCATGAGGCCAACCTGCGCTGTGGATAACGGTTGTCGGGTTTTTGGAAGGTTGTACATGTCTACTGCAATCTACATTTATTGTTGTTTAGACAAAAGCTGCAATCTCTTGTATAGAGCATCTGTTCTCACCATTACCCAGTACCTCGGCATGGAAAGGAACGAGATTGCTTGCACTCGAAATTCGTCAGGAGGACGAAGTACTCAATAAACGATGCTAGCAATTATGACGCGATTTAATCAGACTCGCAGCGCGTTCCGCCACAGTGTATACCAAGGATTGTGTATGACATTCCGGAATCTTGGGCTATCGAATAACGGATGATCTAGGTCAGCCACGGAAAGAGGCGGTGAGTAGGGAGAACGTACGAAAACAGACGCGTCAACAATACGGAGCCCTTTCGTGCCCTTGACGAATAGATCTGGGTCAACGACGCCCCAACTTGCGTCTCTTGGAGACATCGCAGCGGTACCAACGGGATGATTTACAGTTACGGACACATTCCTCGCATATGTGAGCAGTTCTTCATCAGTCGGGTTAGAGGATATGCCTCCTATCGCGTCCCCGACAAAGCCAGTCCATTCTGAGCCGCTGATAAATTCACGGGCATCCTTCATGGCCTGCACCATGGCCATAGAGTCGAAAGCGTTGGTGAAGATGCTAGGGTTGACAAGGGGTTTTGCTAGGGGGTCTTTGGAGGCAAGTGATACCGTCCCTCCTAGTTTGCTCTGTGTGAGCATGAAGAACGTAGCGCACGGAGGACTAGTGACTTACTTGAAGCTGGAGATACTACAGCAGTTAATATGGATATAAAATTGCCAGTTGGGGGCTGAGCGAGACTGCTGAGTTGTGCGAATCCATCCTATGTCAAACAGTTAAGCATGGGTGGCTGCAATAAGGCTCAATTCAACTCGAGACATACCACGAAGATGATTTCCGTGTGAGCGGAGAGAGGTCCGGACGAAGGATCAGAGAAATTTTTGAGGATCGAAGAATTCAGGCGCATGAATCCCAACGTATTTGCTGGGGAGTTGACGAAGAGACCCGTTCCTGAGGACATCCATTTGCCGATGTCTTCCCCGAAGAGCGTATCATTGCGAAGGACATTGTCAAAAGTACCGTTGTTGGGAGAGTTGACGGCGAAGTAGTTCGGGACCATAGGGTGGTCGGTCAGATTCTTGCCGACGCTAGGAAGATTCACAACGGATTTGATGCCGACGTGCTTCAGCTCGTCCTGAGGACCGACTCCTGAAAGCAGAAGGAGCTGGGGAGTGCCAATGACACCGGCGGCGAGAATAACCTCCCGTCGTCCATGAACCGTAAAAGATCGACCTGGTAACAGTTAAACCAATGAATACGATCGGCGGTAACGAGGTAGAGCTCACCCCCAGTGGTAAACTCCACTGTCCTGAAGTCGGGGAGACGAGAAGACGGATCGGTTTCAAGTAATCGGGTGACTTGAGCATTGGGGAGGACGTATAAGTTTGGACGGCTAAGTACGGGTTCGAGGTATGCGGTGTCAGCACTACTCCGCGTTGAAGTGTTTATCGATGCTTGTAGGAAACCTATAGCGTCGAGCTTAAGAGGTTGACTGGGATCCAAAAGATAAGATAAGTACATACCAAAACCGGTGAGCTGACCGCCGTTGATGTCCTCGTTGAATGGGAATCGGGATCCCGAATTCTTGCTGGTGCTGATGACTCGAGAGTCGAGCTCTGAGCTAAATCCAGGGAGACTGACTTTGACTGGCCCAATGCCGTGAACGGCAGGGTCAATCTCTCCCGTCGTATCATGACCATCTGCTGGCGGTGCGATGCTGGATGTCTTTGCGGAAACAACATAATGAGGATAGGATGATAGGATGAAATTAGGAAACCCATACAGCGTTATAGAAACTTGCGACACTGTTCCACGACCACCCGGAGTCCTCTGTGATACGAGCCCATTCATCCCATGTATCATTAGAGCCACGGTTCCAAGTGAGTAGGTCTGAAAACATGTCAGCATGGAGAGCACCAGTGATTATTGTCGTAAATTCCATACTGATGACGCTACTGCCTCCTAGAACGTGTCCACGAGCATAGTGGAACGTTCTGTTGAAGAGGCCTGTCTGCGGCGTGGTGGTGAAGTTCCAGTCTACGACGGTGTTCGCCAAGGAAACTCCCAAGAAGGGAACGATCGTTGCGAGATTATTGTTATTCCTTCAACGAGTTGTCACTCGTCCAAATCAGGCAGTTGAATGAAAGAGCATACGTATCCCCAGCCTCGATGACGAGAACACTTATATCAGGATTCGCGGATAACCTATTGGCTAGTACGCTTCCCGCCGTTCCACCTATGTAGCCGACTGCATAAGGTCGTTTGGTTTCGCAAGACCAAACGGCAACACACCTCCAACTATTACAAAGTCGAAACGGGCATTGTCGAGCCCTTTGGCTGAGCGCAGTAGCTTTGTTTCCACATAAGTGCCGAGGGAAAGCAGGAGGAAGAGCAGCGGCGCAAACATCTCGAATGGAGGTAGCTGCAAAGCCGATTCGTCAAGCTTTGACTCGTTGGTTATAAGTGGCGAGCTTCGGAAAGTTCAAAGGCAACCGCGAGGTTCCAGTGCCGTAAGGACCACGAACGAGGTCGCCCCTCGACATCACCCACGAGAAAATTGAGCTTTTCGATTCCGCTGTTCTCCAGATCTATGAAACCCATGTCAACCGTCGCATTGATGTAGAACAGCGATACTCACGGCGAAGGCACGGTGAGAAATATACGCAAATAGCTATGGGCGACGTGGGTGTGCAGGATGGCATCCTGCGGAATCCTGCCGCTGGCTCGTGCCGTTCATCGAAGTATCAACGATGTTAGTGTGGAATCAAGAATAAAGTTGTGTTCGGGAGTTTCCGATCGACTCGGACGTTCGAATTCATTGACCAAGATAGAATGACATTATGATCTGTACTGACGGTAGGATATCCAGAATTGCACTATCGTACTGGAAGAAGGGAACATTTAGGATGTAGCGCAAGGGCCCAGGACAGGGCGGTCATAAATCATGAGGGGTATCCAAGTTGCCGATATTCCAGCGTCAAGGCTCGAAGTCGCCGCCTTTCTTATAAGCTCCAAGTGTCTGCGTCACAAATAGAGTAAGGACAGCTTCGTGATGCTCCTGGAAGGGCACTCACATCAAGTTCCGTGGTGTTTCCATCACTGGTCTGCGTGACCGAGACGGAAATAACTCCGCGGTGTGCAGGACTCAGCGTGGAATCTGAGTACGCCGATGACTTTCCCAGAGTGGCACTGGAAGTGGGTAGAGTACTTGACAGTGTCATGTCTTGGGTGGCAGCCCTGGTCTCTCTACCATTCACCATGCGAACTCGGGCGTTAAGGACCTACGGTCGAGATGGTTAACTTTTCACTTGTGTTTATACGCAAAGAGAGACTCACCACCAGCAAACTATTTGAGTAGAGCTTTGACAAAGCTACGGATGGCGCAAGATGGTAGTTCGTCTCTTGGAAAGCCAAGAACAAGATTAGATCGAGGACGGCAAATGTTGCACAAGTCAACCCAGTCTCGATCACGATCCTAACCAACTTGGTGAGGAGTACATTGGTCTGGCGGAATCCAGTGCGAGATTTAGAGAGGAAGTAAATCATGCTCGCAGCAATGATGACATCGCAGAGGGCCGTTCCTCCTAGCCAAACCTAAGGTTATCACAAGGGGTTCCCGTGAGTAAAGGCAAGGAGGTAGGTTCATTGTATGGCTCACAATAGTTGTGTTTCGAGTGTGTTTGGTCACTTCCGAGAACACACCAATAAAGTGGGCGTAAATGCCTGTCCAAATGCCGGCGACGCCTTGAACGAGGGAGAGCTAGTACAAGCGTGAATACAAAAGACTTGACTGTAGACAGGTAGCGCCTTACAAAAGTTATGCAAGCAGGCAGGAACAGTTGTTGATTACTCAAAACCCAGATACGCCAGGCGAAGAAAAATTGAGACATGCACGAAACTGATGGGAAAGGTCGAGCTTAAGCGAGGGAAGCTGATTGTGTTGGATTATGCGTACTGATACTTCCAAGAACGGGGACACTGAACCAGAGCCAGCCGACTTCAGCGAGGTCGATCATGTTGCCCCATCCAGTGCCGAAGTTTCTGAAGGCATCCCGAGTCGCCAAGACTGTTTGAAGAACTTCGATTACCAGAACACTGTAGACGATGGTCTTCGGTAATAAACGGTCATTGGGGAAGGCAAGATAGTAAACATCTGGGGTAGAGTACTCAATATTAGCGGCTTGTGTAGCAGTGAGGATGACAAACAGGTCTGGACGATGAGAGCTCCGAACAGCCCCCAGTTGAAGAAATGACCAAGTAACTTAGCAGGAAGTTAGCTCAGTAGGTATTGACAAACGAGAAATCGTCTTACTAGGGGCCCGGTCCTGATAGATATCATTTTAAGCGGGTCGGCTAAAGGAGCGCGGAGGAGATAGACTTACAGCTCTGCGATGATAGGCGGGATGGGTGGAAGAGAGTTGACGGGAGCGGGAGGTGCAGACATTGCAACAGGGGAGGTGTCCAAGAAAGCTTGAAGGTCGCCCCTTTATGAACCTTTCGCCGGAAGTAATGAATTGGCTATAATAGCAGGCTTTAGCCAGCCCGACAGAAGGGTACAATCTATGGGAGGTAGGATCGAGGGGTTTGGATTGACAAGGGAGGTATTGACAACGTTTACCTATGGTTTCCTTGTTTCAGGTCGTTAATAGATTGTCAATCAGGTTCAACCCAATCACCACTGGATTTGCCAGAAGTTCTGCGAGCACTTCCACGATATGACAAGTTTGTTGTCTCATCATGATGTTGTGATTGTCGGCGTGCCCTGTTGAACAGGCGCAAGAATAGACATGACCCTTCAAGAGTTGTTTCGGTCCGCGGCGGAGGGTGCGTGGAGGGACTACCGAAGCCCTGGGGCGCCCTGATGTGGATGTAAATAAAGGTCGATCGTGTGATTGGTATATACAAACGCGCGCTGAACGTTCACAAGTACAGCCCTATCGCGATGGTAGTCCTGTAAGTCAAAGGCAGCGTCAAGTCTACGTCTGGCATGATGAGAGACGGAACACACAAAGCGCACCTGTGCTCATCTACCCCGCCCGTCAACTTTCAGAGACGCGACAACTTTTCTGACCGGGTAAACATACGACAAGTCAAGCAAGAGAAATCTGAGCTGGTGTGGCTGCTGACCGTCTTCTTGATTTGATGTTGACAACGGATCATACATTGTTGGGAACGGTCACTGTGTTGTGTGTGTACACGAACGTGCGTTGGAGTATTGGATGGCTCGACTTGTCGTCCCCACGATTGTGAATGGGAGGCTCGCATTCACACCGCTGCCCACGCGGTCGGTGAGGAGGCGAGATTAACAACATCCCATCCACGATGTGCAAGAACCACTCAATCTGCGGTAGAAGTTGTTGCGACACCCATTCTCACGTTCTATCATCTGATTCCAGGACTCGAAGAACCTAGAACAACGATCATCAATGAAAATAGTCAAACCCGCGATAAGAGAGTACATTCAGGACAGAAAAGGCACGATGCACTACTCCACTGCAAGATAATCGGCGTAGAGCTTAATGATCTCGTTTTTATAGTCTTCTAAGATTCGTCTCCTACGGATAGAGCCCTTCTCCGTGTACTGAAATGGTTTCTCAGACTGGGTGAATAAAATCATCTATAAAACGGATCGCGTGATCAGATGCCTAGATATACAAGGACGTAGGAAAACACACCTGGGGTGGAATTTCATAGCCATCAGCCTCAGCGGAACTGGTGCGTTTGATAACATTGCTACCGAGGCGTTGGAGATGAGCCGGGGTAACAACGACATAACATGCGAATGGACATCACCTCAAAGCGCTCTTCATTTCCAGAGCTTGAGAAGAGGATTCCAGATCAGAAGCATATTCAGGCCGAAGGTCGACGAGAGCGCCACAAAACGGCTGTCCTTCACCGAACAACAATGCCCGCCAGATGCGAGGATCGCGATTCAAGACACTTTCCAAGGGCAACGGATCAACCTACAGTGTATCTTTGGTCAGCTCAGGAACTTGTAAGACGGGAAAGAGGAAACCAATAGAAAGAGAGTAGCCGAGTGACTCCACACCTTCTTGTTGTTCGACAAAACGATAAAGTCATCCGTGCGTCCGACCGGTTTCCAAAAGCCGTCTTTCGATGGATGCTTTTGGAACAGATCTTTCGTAGCATATGCATTTGAGCCAAGATATTCGGTATTCGTGGCCGCCAGAGGTCGAGTGAGACTTTGCTAAGTGGCAGAGAGATAACTCAGACTGATCATGGAAATCTTTCCTGAAGTTTGATACGCACCACCAAAATAAGCTCGTATATATCTTCCGATACCTGGCTGAAAACGGATCCCCCTCGCGGGGTCATGGAAAAGTACTCCCAGTCGAGACCTTGATTCACTGAGATAAGAGCTCGAGTGAGTGCAGCGGTGAGGGAAAATGTGACATCCATTATACCTACCTGGAAGGAAGGACCCTAAAACGCCTGCTTCGGCCCTGTGGCTGGTCAGACTGACGGATTTAAGAGCAGATTTAGTCTTACATTCCATAGAGGGGAAATAACTTGAGCCCTTGGGCGGCCAGTTCGTTTCCTATCTCCCGATTGAGGAGGCCTCCTAGCCAAACCTATAACAGAAGGAATCACTAAGAACAAAACACGGTAATTTTTCAGAACCCCCAGGAACTCACCACTCCTTTAGCGGACTTCAGTCGTTCAACTTTGTTCGGATCGTTTGCCCATTCCTTGTAACATTATCGGGAATAAGTTCCAAGGCGCGCAGAAAAAAGCCATACCTCTAGTACGTGAGGAAATAAGACGGCGTAATCAGGAGCGGATTGAACGAATCCTTCCCAGGCGGCTTGCGTGGTAAATGGTTTCGCGGGTGATTGGGGCGGGAAAACAGCCACGGAGAATCCAGAGGTAGGCTGAGATAGAGGGTAAGAAAAGAAGAGCACACAAGCTCCACCTCTAGACGTACAATCCATGAGAGGAGGTGAACACCGGTTCCGTGAGACATGGAGACACCATGCCATGAGAACAGTTGGTTCGCGAAATCGTGATGGCCGTCGACTGCACAGTAGATTAGGAAAGATGGTTGAAAGTGAGGCAATACTTACTGGGGGCAAAGCCTACTTGGAGGAGGAACGAATGATTCCAGGCTAAGGGCTTGGGAAGCGACGTCGAACCTTATGATAGAAATTGATATGGTGCGAGAGGAAAAGGAAGAAGAAACCGTCCACACCCGAGCTGTGAGTATAAACTACGGGGGATTCTCGGTCCACCAACCATCTGGGCGTCGTCCCGAGCGATGATAACTTGAGGCCAGGCGAAGATATGAAGATTTGGTCGGGAGTTGGCATTTTTGCGACAGTAATCGGGGCGGAATTATGCAGACGAGAATATCCACCTTGAATTAGTTCAAGAGCGCCAGAGGCGAGTGTCTGAACGGCATCGTCGTCGCTGATGAAAACATGGGTTGCTGCAACTTCATTCAAAAGGTGTGCTACCGCATCGGCGCTGTTGTGAGGGGAGATGATAGCGGTGCATATCCCTGCACGCATAGCTCCCATGAGCGTACAGAAGAACGTGATTGTGTCTACGTCAAGACAATCAACGAGGGTGCTATACGATAAGAACGAAATGCTCACCTGTAGTTGCTATGATAGCGATACGCGGCTTGACCGTGTCTTGGGCAGAGGCACCGATAGCCTTCAGAAGGAACTCGCCCGCCTGATGACCTGCTGATACTACCGTTTCATAGGTCAGGACATGGACATTATCCGGAGGTGTTTCGTAACGGAAGACGGGGCAAGTAGGGTTATGGCGGTAATTCCAATCCCACATCTCGGGGATGGTGATGGATCCATCTAAAGGAGGTCTTAGAAAAGTTGAGGGCATGCTGGTCCTGTGGTTGTCGGGGTTCAGGCCTTAGGCCTTAGGTATTATGTGGGCGCTGCAAGCGTGTAAGTACTGCTAAGGTTCCGCCTCGAAGTGTCCTAATAAAAGTACAAGTTCCCGCCAACAACGGATATCGATGTCCCATCCGCTCTATAAGCGAAGACTTTGATCCCGAGACAGCGTTGGTAGCACCGCGGCGTGTATGATTGGTACATGCGACATATTACCTGAAGCCTGAATGCGTACTCGTTCCCGGGAGTGATAGGTAGTTGCCCTCGACCCGAACTATTCATCAAACATTGTCACTGCATGATTCTTCGGTAGCCCTGATATCGTCTGGAAAGAAGCCTTGGATAGGTAAACTATGCATGATGGTTATTGGGATTTGGTGGACGAGTTTGAAAGTTGTCAACAGAGGACGGGCGCTAGTTGGTTAAGCGCTCGAAAACACACTCTCATTTGATCATTACTACACCCACTGCAAATTGCACCTGGGCCACCTTCTCTGGCTAGCTGCCGACCCTCGAAACACTGCCGGGGACGTTTTCTCTCAGTGAATCGCGTCCCTTGAGGAGGCCTTCCTATCTTCAAAACTGGAAATAAGTCTTGAATAAGTCGGTTGGGTGTTAGACGTGCGCTTGGATGAACCTCAACAAAGACATGGTATCAGACGGTCTTCTTTCGACTGTGAGTTTCGCCCTTGCTCGGTTGTTTTGGTGAAGTACTCTTCATGCGCCCGTGGATCGATTCATCAGGACCGACATAACGTCCTTGTGAAGCCACGGAACGCAGTCCGGCGTGGGGCTTTGGCACTTACCTTCAGACCATGTCACTCCTAGATTACTGACCCAGAAACATGAATACGACAACGAACGTTGCTGAGCCCAAATCGGTGTACCTGGCGAGCGGCCAACCTTCCAGATCCATCTGTGCTACGTAACGATGGCCGCTAGATTTGTGTGCGACTTCGTGTTGACGCTATGTTTTTCTCACCGTCAACCAACCGTCATGTGTCGCCACTCAGCATGCCTCGCGATGGCAACTTACGCCTTCTTTGCTGATCGGTTGATCTATCCCAACGTGCTCTCTAGGTCACCGTGTGTCCCCACAGGTTGCCTTGACTTTTTAACCCACACCCGAGCGTGTTGGTTGAGAACTTCTTCCCCGTTCAATTCGCCTATCGTACATCATGGGCATGTTGACCTCTTCCCTTCTTTTACTCTCCTTTTGGACTGTATCCTTCACGCGGTCGTATGCCGAAGCTCGATTACTTTCAAGCGCGCGCGACGTCAAGGACGCTAGCTATGACTTCGTGATAGTAGGAGGTTGGCCTCATCGTTTCGCTCCTTTGGACTGACGAAGCTGAAACCTTTAAAGCTGGTACGGCTGGTAGTGTTCTTGCTAACAGGCTTACGGAAAACCCGAAAATTCGAGTCCTCGTCATTGAGGCTGGCGCGACGTCTGTATTATTCACTTTTCATTTAGACGTAAGGCTCACACGCCGCGTATGATAGAAATGACGGCGTTCTGGCCACTGTCGTCCCCTTCCTTGGTGTCTCACTTGCAAACACTGTTGTCGACTGGAACTTCACTGCTAGCCCACAACCACACTTACTGAATCGAACTTTCCATTATGCCAGAGGGCATGTTCTCGGAGGAAGCAGCACCATCAGTAAATGTTGTCTCTTTCGAGAGTTTTGCGATCTCCGCTGAGTGGACCATTAGATTTGATGACGTGGAACCGCGGTTCAAACGATGTCTGGGACAATTGGGCGAAGATCACAAACTTCGATGCGTGGAAATGGAAGAACATCGAGCCATACTATCTGAAGGTAGTTTTTACCCCATCAAGCTTTCTCTCGTCTTTTACATATCTAACTCCCGTCTGTCAGACATCCAGAATAGTCCCCCCAGCCGACTCTCACAATACGGAGGGCGAGTTCATCCCGGCAGCTCACGGACGGGGACCAGTGCAAGTCAGTCTTCCTGGGTTTCCCACAGAGCTAGACGACATGGTCATTGGTGCAAGTAAACAACTCGGCGGGCGTTTTCAGTTTAACCAAGATTTGAACAGCGGTACCTTGACTGGCATTGGTATGTTTCTGCATCATTGACTTCTTGGGCGGTTCTGACTTCTCTCCTTGTGTAGGTTTTCTCCAGGCTTCCATCGCCACCTCCGTTCGTAGTAGCGCGGCTACCTCGTACTTGGAACCCGTTGAGAACAGGAAGAACCTTGACATCTTGATCAACACGCGCGCCACGAAGCTCATCCCCTCATTACCAATTTCTGGGAAACCTTCCTTCAAAACCGTCGAATTGACCCAGTCACCTTCATGTAAGCGATCGCAAGGCATTCTCTGAAGCTGCTTTACTGACATTCTCACAGCCCCTTCTTTTAGAGTACACGCGAAGCTAGAGATAATCGTCGCCACTGGGGTAATAGGCACACCACAACTCCTCCAGCTTTCAGGGATTGGACCAAGACCCCTCTTGACGCAAAACCGTATTCCAACTCTTGTCGATCTGCCCAGCGTTGGTCAGAACTTCACTGATCACCCGATGGTACCAAATTACTACCTTGTAAACTCCACGAAGACCTTTGATATTATCCTCCGCGATGAATCGGTCTTCGGAACCACGCTTGGCGAGTGGATGAGCAACGGGACAGGCCTTTTCGTAGATTCACCCGCCAATACTCTTGGCTTCATGAGGCTTCCATCGAACTCTCCCGTACTGAAGAAATTCCCGGATCCATCATCAGGGCCTCGCTCGGCCCATACTGAACTAATTTTCGTTGTAAGATTTCTGTTTATATGGGCTTGGTCGACCTCATTAATGGGGATCCTTAGGATGGATTCGCGCAGTTTGGAGATCTCGCGCAACCCGCGACCGGGAGCTTCCTTACCCTCTTGAGCGCTGTTGTCTCACCCGTCTCAAGTACGTCTTCCATCTCCCTGAATCTCCTAATTTCTCCCTTACATCGATTATAGGAGGATCAGTTTCGATTACGTCTTCGGATCCTTTCGTCCAACCCATTGTCAACCCCAACATCTACGCGAGCGACTTCGACGTTTCGGCTATGGTGCAGGCTATGAAAGACGGACGCCAATTTATCAGCTCGCCTCGGTGGAATGGGTTCATCCTCAGCCCCTTTGGCGACTTGGTTAATGCCACAACGGATGATCAGTTGATCGAGTACGCTAGAAAATTCACGGTTACTGTCAACCATCCCGTTGGGACCGCCGCAATGTCACCGAAGAATGCGAAATGGGGTGTTGTGGACCCAGATTTACTCGTCAAAGGTACAAGCGGTCTTCGTGTGGTTGATGCTTCAATATTTGTAAGTCCAGGATTTCCCATTTTAAACCCTTGATCGCCCGAAACTGATGTGATAATTTTAGCCCAAGATACCTGAGTGCCATACTCAATCGCTGGTGTATACAGTAGCCGAGCGAGCGGCCGATTTCATCAAGGCTGTGCATGGTTGCTAGTTAGCATGGTACACAATGTTTCGTGTCTTCCCCTTCCATTTCTACCTACAGGTACATCCTCTCTTCCTTTGTTTAGTACTCTATATGATATCCTATCCGTCCTCCACATAGCAAAAGAGAAATCTCAGTCATGGCCCCAATAACAGTGAATTTCGACGTCTAGCCTATGTCAAGTCAACGTAATTTCCTCTCTTCTTATATTGTCCCACAGTCTGAAGCATGCAAACATCAGGATGGTGCTGACCATAGGGACAGGAGACTCACATCGAGTTCCACTGAGTTGTTATTGAATTCTTGCGAAACGGACACCGAGATCACGTTACGGCCGTTGGTAGGTCTTGCCATTGAGTCATCTAGTGTAACGGATTTTGTAGGTGCGATGGTTGATAAGGTCATATCAAGAGCGGGAGCTCGAGTCTCCCTTCCGTTTACCATGCGAACCCGGGAGTTGAGGACCTTTGCGGAATATAAGGTATTCAGAGATTGAGCACTCGCTCGAACTCGTCACGCCATGAAGGTAGATGCGAACTCACCACCACCAAGCTGTTGGAGTAGAGCTTGGACAACGCGATGGATGGTGCCAAATGGTAGTTGTTATCTTTGAAGGCCAAGAGGAAAGCCAGGTCAAGTATAGCAAAGGTAGCGCAGGTCAGGCCAGTCTCGATGGTGATGCGAATGATCTTGGTGAGAAGGACGTTCGTTTGGCGGAAGCCAGTACGTGAGTTGTTCAAGTAAAATATCATACTTGCGGCGATGATAACATCGCACAAAGCCGTGCCGCCCAGCCAGACCTGTTTTGTCAAGATACCATTAAACTTAGGTCTGTTAGCACAGCGCGGGGAACTTACAGGGGTGATGTTCTTCGTGTGTTTGGGGACTTCAGAGAAGGCACCGATGAAGTGAGAGTACACCCCTGACCAAATACCTGCAACTCCTTGAACTAGCGAAAGCTGTTGATCATGATGGTAAGCTTAGTTTCCCTTGAGTTGTGGATGTGAGTCTTACAAAAGCAATTACGAGTGGTATCCAAAGTGAATTTCCATTCAAAATCCAGATTCTCCAAGCAAAAAATATCTGCTCCATGCATGCGACTGCGTGTAGCTCAGTAACAGCGGGTTGGTGATATAAGACAGATGGCTTACTGATACTTCCAAGGATTGGAACGCTAAACCATAGCCATCCAACTTCCTCGAGAGCGTTCATGTCTCCCCAGCCAGAACCAAAGTTCCGGAACGCATCCCTTGTTGCTAGGATCGTTTGAAGGAGCTCAATGATAAAAGCGGATGCTACGATGGCTTTGGGAAGCCAGCGGTCGTGTGGAAACGCCAGGTAGTAGATGTCTGGAAATTTCCTTTGAGATAAGTGTAGGCGACATTGCATATATGACAAACATGTCTGGACAACAAGGGATCCGAAGAGACCCCAGTTGAAGAAATGTCCCAGCAGCTAGGCTGGGAGTCAGTAGCGTACTTGGGGAGGACCAGCTAGAGATGCACGTACAAGAGGCCCTGTACTGTTGAGGAGTACGGCGTTAGCGAGTTCGGAGTGGGCGAATGGTCAAGCAACTCACAGCTGAGCGATAATAGGAGGTATAGGAGGTAGGGTGTTTATAGGAGCAGCCATCCAGGAGGTAGTACGAGGACAACTCTTGCGTCGGGGTGCTTTGACTAGGCTTTCACGTCTCTTCAAGTCAGTTCAAGAGGCTTATATATCGATCTGTACCTCAGCTCTCATCTTCAATCATAGAATGATTGTCAGACTCATTGATTGGGATACTCAACGATGAAGCCCTCGTCCTGGGAGCGCTGTCCGTCTATCACATCTTGAAACGTATCAGGAGTCAAGACGCCATACCTATATTCAAATAGTTTCCACCTCTATATCCGGTACGAGAAGAGGTAAACGGCCATTTTTGGTCCAAATCACAATGACACATATGACTTTCCTTTTCTTCTCTATCCGAGTCTTCTTCGAGTTGGAGGCAAGTCTACGTATGTGAGACCAGTGCCCGATCGTAGCCTCAAAGCTTTAGGTTTTGAAAGCTTGAGCCTTTGTCGAACTGAGGAGAAGACAAGACTTGAATGGACGACGCGGTTGATTTTTTAGTCAGGGTCGAGCCGACATTAGGGGAATTCAAACCTGCGATTTGGACGCGATTTGGACGTGATTTGGGCTTGATTCCAGGATGATTTTGATTTTGATTTGACTCAAAAATCCATCCGAATCAAATCCTAGCTTTGATACCCCCACCTTTTGTAGTGATTTCGGCAGATTCCAGGTTGATTTGCGGTTGATTTGAGGTACGCTTCGGATACCGCCGAGCGGAGTCGTAACTCCTCCTAGTTCTAACCAAATGGCCGAGGAATTTCGCTCTTGTACGTCTGTTCATTTTCCCGTATGCGCACTCGTCGTCTTTCAGACCTTTATCTAGCACGAGCGGACTCTTTTATAGTGCTACAAACGGTGCGTGTGTCTCAGACCTAACAGAACCCGATCCAGGGGTCATTCAACCCCCGATACGTTCGCCGTGCTTTGCCGAAATCGCTGAAGTTCGCCAAGTGTTCTCCAAATCAAACCCCAAATCAAGTTCGAATCATTTGCTTTGAACTACCCTATTACGTGAACTCTTTGTGAACTTTCGTGTGGCGGTGGCGGACTCACAGTGCTTGCGAACCAGCTTGAGTCTGGTTTCTGTCGCCAGGAATAACTAGTAACTGCCAGTGATCGGAACGTTCGGGCTCCGATGAATACGCCTTCCCATGCCCTTCCCGCCGCCGTCGATCAAGTGCTTGACTGGAGGTAGTCAACTTTTTCTGATGGATAGTGGTATTTTCTCGCTCATGTTCTCCTGTTCCCATCGAACAGCAGTCTATGGATTTGAATTCAATGCCTCAGACCAAGTCCCCTACACTAGACCCTCTTGCTTCTCAGAAGGTCTAGTCACTAGCCCAGAGAGATGGTTCTTTCCAAGAGTACTAAGGAAGCGTCAACGACTGAGCGAACCTCGACCACCACTCCCCCTGGACTTCAAGATGCTTCGACTATGAAAGACCAGTTAGAAAGGCAACTCCTTTCGAAGTTGGATCTACGCATGTCATTCCTTGTCATCATGACCATTTTGAACATAGTAAGTCCAGCTTTATCATTCGTTAAGTCCCCTCTTGAGCTACTCACCACAAACAGATTGATCGTAATAACCTTCCGTGCGCGTTGCAATCCAGAATTCAAAAGTGACTACCAGTAATACTCACTGATTACAGAGCGGCCAGGTTGCGGGGTCTTGAGGCCGAGCTTCGCCTCAGCAGTACTGAGTATTCAACGGTTCTCTCTGTCCTATTTGCCGGATACATTCTGATACAAGTGCCGTCGTGAGGAAATCCTCTCCTGCATCTTGTTTCTTATCAACTAATCATGGAGTCTTTCAGCAATATGCTTCTAAATTGGTTGGGAAAGCCATCGCTTTACTTGCCCTGCTGTTGCTTTCTCTGGAGCATGATCACCATTCTTACAGGTAGGATCACATCCATGCTCGAGGTCCACAGCTCAATTCCAGCCCATTGGTAACGTTAGGGATCACTAACAAGTACACCGTCCCCGCAAAGTCCACGTCTGGGGTTCTCATGACTTTTCTAGCTTCTCGGGCTTGCTTGCTTGCCGCTTCTTCCTTGGTGCTGTAGAAGCCGCTTGTACGTCCCTCATTACATCGACCCAACGTCCATCGTTCTGACTCAACCTCGAAGTTCTTCCTGGAGCGTTCCTGCTCATGTCTAGGTGGTATAAGCAAGGTAATTGAGCCCTACAATGTCGAACCTGCGAATTCTTAGGCACCGATAGGTGAACTGGGCGTTCGGACTGCGGTCATCCTTTGCGGGACTCTAATTTCAAACGCATTCGGGTCTCTCGTCGCCTCCGGAATACTGGACACCATGGAAGGAAGGCTAGGCCATTCAGCATGGCGGTGAAAATCCTTGTTTTCCACCGTTTTGACTTCTGCCTAACCAGCCTACTTTGGCTTACAGATGGCTATTCTTCATTGAAGGTGCCATCTCAATGGCGGTGGCAATTCTTGGATTTTTTATACTTCCCGACTTTCCCAATCAACGCCCCGCTTGGCTCGATCCAAACCTGTACGCGATTGCACTACAGCGAGTAGAGGATGATGTCGATCCTACCTATGAAATCTCGTCCCGCAAGAAATTATCTACTTCTCTTACCGATGCCCTCGTCAACTGGAAGATTTGGTGGCTGACAGGGATCCTAACGACGGCACAACTTTCCTACTCGTTCGCAGCCTTTTTCCCCACCCTCGCTCAGACGCTCGGGTATAATAATACCATCACCCTACTGCTTTGTGCACCACCCTGGATTTTGGCGACGGCTGTGGCATTTGTCATAACAAGGTTGGATATTTTCCCCAGTCATTCATTTTTCACGGTGATACTATCTTTGCACAGGCATTCCGATCGAGTACTCGAACGTTGCTGGCATAGTATCGTCCCTGTCGGCCTGGCCGCACTCGGTTTCATCATCGCGATGAGTTCAATGAATATCGTTGCCCGGTACATTTCACTGTTTGTGTCCACGCTTTGCTTCAGTGTCCGTCACTTCTCTGATGTCCGAGTATTTCTGATGCTTCTGTGAATAGGTTTCTCATGGCCGTTGCGCCCATCTCGGGAATGTGTATCATTGCTTGGGCGGTGTCTACAATCAAGTCCGAGCAACGTGCTATTGGAATCGCCATTGTCAACGGTGTCTCTCAATTGGGACTGGTCGCCGGGCCGTAAGTTGATCATTTGATATAGCTATCTCGCGTTTCTTATACCCTCCGCCCGCATATTACTCAGATATGCCTGGGACCGTAAATGGGGACCATCGTATACCCGTTCTCTTGGGATCTGTCTGGCTTCCAGCTCCGTCAGCATGGCCATGTCGCTCGTCCTGCGATACCGGCTTGCTTCACTCAACCAGAAAGACCAGAAGGATGCTGATATCGAAGTGGAGAAAGCAGTCCATGGTACTTCGAAATACATACTGTAATCTTCCCCTGGGGGCTCGAGTTGGAAACAGAGTCAAACCGCGCTCGCATTCGCTCCAACGTTCGCGACCTATCAGCATCGAAACAGCTAATGAACTATAATAGACCTGAGCTGCGCCAGTACGAAACCCAGTTGATTATCTCGTTGTCATCAATTTCCGCGGCGGACCTGAGCGAAGGTGAAAGCTCCCGACAAATCATGTCTGAAATTTTGATATCTCTCAGACCGTGTCGCTGATAGAAGTCCATCATTTTCAGAGCGGGAACTTGGTCCAACTCCATGCAACTGAGATCAGTGGCTTCAAGGCGTGAGAGCCACTCCTGATATGGAATCAGGGGCACACGGAGTTGTTGTCCAATGACTTGCATCAGATGCGAAACGGGTAGAGGTTTGGGGTGAACAAGATTGACAACGGGAGAAGTGTTTGATTCTTGATTGAGGAGGTCGGCGATCGCTCTGCCGGCTAGAGACGCGGGAATCCACGATGCGTCCTAAGCATTTGTGATAGAGTAATCAGCGGTCGGCTCGGAACCGAATAACCAAACGTACGTGAGGTGTGAATGGGAGCCCACCAACAGTGACACTCGATTTGATGAGTGCAGGTACCCATTCCGTTGTTTTCCATGTGCCATTTGGGCTTCCAGCGATTTGACCAATCCTAATGATGAGAGGGCGAAGAAGGGAAGATTTGGCAGCCGTTAGGAGTATCTCCTCTGCGAGGGCCTTTGCTTCGCTGTAACCACGCCCAGATGCGACGTTCAAGTCTTCCAAAGGAGTCTCAGGGATGACGAACCCCTCCTCAAGACCTAGTGATTATGATGTTGGACGATAAGGAGAAAACCATATGACTGAACTCAACTGTTGAAGACGCCGATTGAACTGGCGAAGAGGATGCGAGGTATCCGGGCATGATCGAAGGAAAGCGCGACGTTGACAAGGTTGACGACACCCGCTAACATACCGTCAAATGATCTCAGAGTCATTTTCCAATCGACAGGCCACGCTGAAAGCATGTCAATTGAAATGATGATACATGCACACGCAATTTGGTGGAACATACCGAGATGAACAAAATGGGTCACACAGGTTCGTATCTAAAAATGCTTTGATCAGTAAGAGTATAAACCTCCTAGTCAAGTTCGTACCTCCAAAAAGGTAACTTCATCAAGCCCGAAATTCGGTTCACGCAGGTCGCCACTGATGATTCTGACCCGAGTTGAATGGCATATGTCAGGATCGAGGCCATGTTCAAGGAGAACCTTCTTTTGCCGGACAGCGGGGTCTTCGCCTGGGCGACAACGATTCAAGGCATAGATGAATTTCACATTGTCATCGCAGATTAGTTGATGAAGAGTGTTCACCCCCAAGCGACCGGTAGTTCCAGTAATTAGCACCACGTGGTCATCATCTACTGCGCCATCACAAGCAGAGACGAGACTCGCTTTCTCAGAGGAGGAAACAGGGGGGACCCGTATAGCGGAGGTATATCTGGAGAGGACATGGTACAGGTCGACCTTGGGGTTCCCTGCTTGGTCGGTAGGGACGCCGCGGCCACTGACGGCTTGGGTGAATATGAACTCTCCCAGTGCCATTGCATTGGGATGACTGTAGATAATATCATTGCCATCGCCAAATGCAATCCCTGTCTTTCTAAGCGCCTCGCGCACGATCGATTCGATGCGCATCGCCTGTAAACTGTCGGATCCGAAGTGGAAAATGTCATCGCTGTTAGATATCCCAGGAAGAACATATTGAATGGCGCCCGAAGCGAACTGGAAGGACGTAGTGGATGCCCAGGACGGGGGAAGGGCAAGATTGGGTGGCAATATGCCAGAAGGCCGCTCGTAGAGAGCGTTGATGTCATCTCTATAGGCCTCGAGAACCAAGGGTCTGCGTACGGTCCCCTTTTCCGTGAACTGGAAAGGTCTTGAGGGATCGGTGAACAATACCATCTAAAAATAATCTTAAAGTCGCCCAGGACAAACTGAGTGGGAGAGACCTACCTCAGGATAGATCTTGGCGTGTCGGGAGACAACTGAATTAACTTTGTTTTCGATGAAGTCGCTGAATTGAAATATTAAGAGCGCTCTAACAACATGACGCTGTTGACATACCGCACCGCAACGTGCATTGAATTCACTGGGTCTTGAGTTAAGGCATCTGATAATTCAATCAAAGCACCAGCTCGATTGCGTCCATTTCCGAAGACCAACGCGTTATGTATCCGCGGGTCGCTATTCAAGATGTCTTCCATGGGAATGGGATTAACCTACGATATCGAGGCATGAAGAAATAGGAACAGTGAGAGCGAACGGCCGAACCTTTTTACCATTGGACAATAACAGCAGATGATCCTTGCGCCCTAGTGGCTTCCAAAAACCTTCCTTGACAGGATGCTTGGTGAAGAGATCTTTGGTCGCGTATGCTTTGGACTCTTGGTACTCAGTGTTGGTGATAGCCAAAGGACGATTAGGGCTCTCCTGCAAGATGTATCAGTGCGAAAAGTTGATCAAGGAGAGCGTCCACAGACCACAAGGATGAGTTCGTGGACACCATCCTCCTCGGTTGGATGGAACACACCACCGCTACGCGGAGTCATGGTGAAGTATTCCCATTCTAAGCCTTGCGCAGCTTTAGAGAGGTTAGTGCCGTCGATTTACATGGCTTGGGCCCGACCTACGCGGCAAAAATGACCCCAAAACACCTGCTTCAGCCCTTCAAACGGATGGGAGCGCGTCAGTGTACGGCTGGGATCACTGGATGGAAGAAACGCGCACATTCCATACAATGGGAACAAGTTCAACCCTTGGGTGGCGAGTTCATGGCCTATCTCACTGTTGAGGAAGCTGCCAACAAAAATCTACGACACATTAGCAGCGAACGAACGCATCGATGAATTAAAGACATACAATCCCCTTGACCGCTTTTAGTTTTTCAACTTTATGAGGATCTAACGCCCATTGCTACGAAAATATAAGAATAATGACGATATGGAGGAAACTCAGGAGGTACCTCGAGTATGGAAGGGAAAAGCACCAAGTAATCGGGAGAAGATTGTAGGAAACCCTTCCAGGTGGCATCTGGCGAAGGGAGCAAGGCAGGAGTCTGTGGAGGAAAAGTCGCGACTGAGAACCCCGAGGAAGCCTGTAAACAATGCGAAACGTCAAATTAGGGCATCGTTGTTAAGATATCCAGACGTACGATCCATGGCAGTAGATGGGCACCAGTACCATGAGACATCGAAACGCAGTGCCATGCGAATAGCTGATTACTGAAGTTGTAGTGACCAGACACTAGGGTAGATACTACAGTTAGCGGCATAAAGCGGGAAACCGTAAACCACATAAGGGAATTCACAAGGTGCCCAAGATACTTGGATGAAGAAATTGTGACTCCAAGGCAAGGGTTTAGGCAATGAAGTCGAACCTGAAAAGTGAATAAACTGGGTCGTCCAAGCGGGGGCAGAAGTGGACGAACCAGAGCTATGTGAAAATAAGACTGGTGAGTCCCGATCCAGAAAAGATGAAGGAGAGGACGTGAGTTTGAGGGAGATGTCTGGGACAATAATGTCGTCAAATGTTGGCATCGCCATGACTTGGACGTGTTCATTATTCGCCTTCGACTTGGCCAGTATCTGACAGGCGTCTTCAGCAAGACTTCGAGTTGATGTCTCGGAACTGATGAACAGGAAGGAGGCTTGAACTTCCTGAAGGAGATGGGCGACAGCAATTGAACTATTGTAAGGCGATATGACGGCGACCGCAATGCCCGCCCTCATAGCGCCAAGTAGGGTACAGAAGAAGGTGATCGTATCTATAAGTAAGGTCATCATATGTCGCGTATACAATGCCATGACATCTGCTTGCCTGTAGAAGCTAGAATGGCGATGCGGGGTCTTAAAGGACTCTGGATGTCGATTCCAAGGGCTCTCAGTAGGAAAGCCCCTGCCTCATGGGCTGCTGGGACGATATTGAAATACGTCAAGGCAACCGTACGTCCGGGCGAGGTTTCATACTGAAAAACTGGTACTTCGGGATTGTGTTCATAGTGCCAGTCCCAAATCTCTGGAAGCGTAAGAGAGCCATCCAGGGGAGGTCTCTGGAATATGGGAGGCATAGTGGGGTATCGGCTTTCGAGAGTTGGGATATTCCTGAGGAACTTGTTCAGAAGCCATAACATATGAAGTACTTTTGACATTGACGTCGAAGGAACCCGCGAGCCAGGCCATCAGCGGCGCAGCGCTCAGTTCGGTTCTTCAGGCCATGACGACCCGGAATATGATTGGTACATATATCTGTACCAATATGAAGAGATGGACCACAGATTGACGGAAGAAGAACTTGATGGGTCCAGGAGCGCTGAATGATATTGATGGTTTGGGTGTGAAAGAGTGCAGCCTCTGGCCAGGCTTCTGCCGACTCACACTTCCTCCCAAACAACTCTCACCGATATAAATCTGGATGACTCCCATGGACCTACAACTCATCTTCCGTAGACATCTTGCGCTATGCCAATCGTTTCCTACGAAGAATTCGTCTCTACCAAATTCGATTACCTTGTCGTAGGTGGTGGAACCTCGGGTCTCGCTGTCGCTGCTCGGTACGTCTATCAAACCATTGGCTGCGCTGTTATTGAACGTTTGTCAAGGCTCGCCGAAAACACTGCCTTCAAAGTGGGTGTTATTGAGGCTGGTGAATATCATGAGAACGATCCAGAAGTCACTGTCCCAGGTAGGGCACAGAGTTCTGAAATTCCTGAGCGTAAAGAAAACTGACTCTGATCGTAGGGATGATGGCCAGAGCAATACACAACCCCAAGTTTGACTGGATGTTCTACACCGTTCCACAGGATGGCGTTAATGGACGAAAAGTCTTGCAGTCGCGAGGAAAAGGTCTCGGTGGTTCCTCTCTGGTGCGTTCGGTGTCACATCTTCTCGCGTCCAGATTGTAATTCAAACGATATCTTCTAGCTCAACTTTTTGGCTTCGGTTCGCCCTGCCAAAGAGGAACTTGACGCGTTCGCAACACTCGGCAACGAGGGATGGACTTGGGATTCGATGCTCCATTACATGAAAAAGGTATTATAGGTTCTGCACGGTGTTACTTTTCCTTTCTGAACCTGCCGCACCTCAGAGTGAGCGTCTCATGCCCCCACCCATATCCGGCGATCAAGCCAAGTTGAACGCTGTCGACCCCATTCCATCAATTCACGGCACAAGCGGTATGCTCGTCGTTTACCATGCCGACCTAGAGTCTTAGCCGACCTTACCGTTCAACAGGACCTATCGCCAAATCCTACCCACCCCATATTCCCGTAGTTCATGTTCCACTCCTGGATGCTCTAGATGCTTGTGGAATACCAAGGAACCCTGACAATGTAAGTCGCGCCGGGGACTCTATTACATTCGTAACGCGTACCGATTTTTCCTCTTCCCAGAATGACGGACGTCCAGTAGGCTCGGTCCTCTTCCCAACGTCGGTCGATTCGTCCACAGGCACCCGCTCCTACCAACGCGTCGCGTCCTAATTTGGTTGTCTTACTGAGTACCTTTGTCGCGAAGGTAACCACGGCGATCGTGCTCAACTGCAACCTCAATACTCATGCAATCTCAGATCAACTTCGTTAAAGACGACAATGGCTTACAGCAAGCTACCAGTATCGACATCGTCAACGGAGGCCTCAAAGCTACCATCTCTGCTCAGAGAGAGGTGATACTCTCCGCAGGTATGTTGTTTCGCATCGAGTCTGGATAGCAACTTACTGACTCTACGTTTCTCGTAGGATCATTCCAAACCCCACAACTGCTCGAACTATCTGGAATCGGTGATAAGACCATTCTTGAACGATTCGGGATAGACACATTAGTCGACCTTCCTGGAGTCGGTGCAAACTTGCGTGAGCTTCGTCCTTGTCAATTCCCACTACCCTCGTTGACAAAAAGTGTAGAGGATCATGCTCTTGTCCCAACGATTGTCGAAGTTGATAAGCAGGTGGAATCCTTAGAAATTCTACATGACCCTGCGCAACTACAAAAGCAACAGGAACTCTAGTACGCCTTCTCTTGCTCTTCGAGTTCCATCCCGTTCAATCTGATGATGCTCCAATACCTTCTAGTAAACAAGCGAAGGGTATCCTCGCAGGCATCCCGTCCTCTTGTTTCGCGTTCATCCCCGGTAACAAGCTGGTCAATGACACCGATCTTGCTGGATGGGCCGCAAACGCCAACTTCGCTGCATCTGGTCAAGTTTTCGCAGACACCCACCCTGATGTCAAGCGTGGAATACAAAAGCAGTACGACATCCTCCGCACCTGGGTTGAGGATCCAGTTCATCCGATGAGCCAGTATGTACTCCCTTTCTTGCCTCAAATGTTGACTCATCGAAACTACAAGGCTGCTTAACCTGAACGGCCATTTCCCTATTCCTGGACTTAAACCGGATCCCTCGAAGCGCTATATGACCTTACTTTGTGCTTATTGCCATCCCTTCCATCGAGGAACCGTCCATATCAACTCGACAGACCCCCTTTCCTACCCCGATATTAACCAGAACTATCTGTCGAACCCTACTGATCTGGACGTGCTCGTTCGGACGATACAGTTCGTACAGCGAGTCTATGACGCCAAACCCTTGGAAAGTTGGGTGCTGGGGAAAGTGGCTCCTACGCCGGAGACTACCAGAGATGTTGAGGCATTGCGCGAGTACATCAAGGACAGGCTGCTTACTGTGCATCATCCTGTTGGGACAGCTTCGATGCTCCCTCGTGAAGACGGTGGTGTCGTCGATAGCCAGCTACGCGTTTATGGGACAAGTCACTTCCGCATCGTAAGCAGCTCCATTCACTACCAACTGGTAGTAGAACGTCCCTCTCATTGCGCGCTATCTACAGGTTGATTGCTCCATTATTCCTCTCGTATGCAGCGCTCTTTTGTGCTTTTATCTTCTATCTCTCATCTTGTTTACAGCAAATTTCTGCCAATATCCAGACGCTAGCTTATGCCATCGCGGAGAAGGTTGGTGCACCCCTTTTGTCAAACGAATATTCATCTGACTCGTTTGCTACCCAGGCTGCCGATATGATCTTGGAGTCCAGTGCATAGCGCAGCGCGTCGATCAATCGACATGCACATGTTTCGTATAGAGTACTAGAACGATTCGATGGGATCCAGTGGTCTTTGCTACATCTTAGCGCATACCCTTCATATGAGTTTTGGAACTTCATAAATTCCTGAGAGTGGAAGCATTACTTACTCATCCTGCAGAAGGGGGCAGTATCATGATTATATCGTACTATGCACGAAGTCATACCATAACAGGTTCCTCGTCGGCGGATTCCTGCGCAGACAGCAGGACATCGAGCTCCTTAACGCGTCGCTCCCAAGCATCTACCTCAGCGACTTTAGCTTCCAATGAAGCAACTTCCCTGTCTATTTCCATCCTCTCCTCCGCCGTTCCGATACGAGATAGCGTCCACTTCCCTGTGCCGTCACCGGCGAGGGTAAGCAGGTGTGTGTGATACTTCATTAACGATGGACTAGACCAGGTTCTTGTGTGAGAAGCAACAGCATGGGCATCGAGGGGAGGATACTCACCGAAGCGATATTGTAATCAGGGTGATACCAAGGGACTTCGCATGTTCGTACATCTTGCCTTCAACATCGCTAGATACGGCGCTGGTACACTCTAGATGGGGAATTAGTCTCGCCGTATTCAATGAGGAGAAAATCTGTACCATCGAGAATAGCAAACTTCGGACGATGGTAGAAGACGCGTGCCATGGCCATCTAAAGCAAGAAACATGAGAAGGCTCCATCATAAGGGGGAATATCGCGACTTACGCGTTGCTTCTCGCCACCGCTGAGCACGTCTCTCCACTCTTTCCTAGTGTGCCATCCGCCCTCTCTTGAAGGAAGGTAAGCTAGGTGGACCATCCCCAGTATTTCCATCAAGTCTTCCGTTGTCTTTCCCGTTTCCAAGAACTCCGCATACGAATGTGGGTATATCATCTGGTCTAACAAACTCCCCGCGACCATGTACGCTCGTTGGGGGACAACGAACAAACCCTTCCGTTCATCGTCGGCAGGACGAATGACTTGTCCGCCAAGCCCTTGTACAGGCCAGAGACCGGCGAGGACGCGAGCAACGGAGGTTTTTCCAACACCATTACTACCGGTAATCATCAAGTGATCGCCTTCTGTCAAGAGCATGGACAAATCCTTGACTAGAGGTGGCGTTCGGTTTGACAATTGTCCAGCGTCAGACTGAGCGTCGTCGTCGCCTTTCTGCGGGATGCCAACGTCAACATCGATGACTTGGACGATATCCTCGGCGTCAGATGTGTTGGCTGGGAGGGGAGGGAGATTGTGTAGATTCGAAAGAAGGGTGTACAAGCGAGTTGTAAGACCTGCAAGTTCGAGGAGATCCTTGTAGGCATACATCAGACGGCCACCGGCATCGGCCAAGGACAGTAGGAGTCGGCGGTTAGAAATGTAAGCTGGAGTTTATATGGTCAACAATGCATACTCAGACGTCGAGTTCGCAGAGAGGTACGAACTTTCCGTTCGTCCAGCAACAGCATCATCTGGTTTCTCGGCCCCATCTGTGCCAGTTTGGACACCAAGAGATCGCTTCCTCCGGGTGAACAACAGAGGAACAGCGATCAAACCATATCCAGCTGCGGACCATAGATATTTGATAACATAATCTTCTGTCCATTCATAGGCTATGCGTATCTAATCAGAGCGTTCGGTCAGTCAAGGTATCATCACGAAAAAGAACGTACTCGGTAGATAGAATTGACGTGTTTTATCAACTTCAAATATGCCCTCGACAATATATCCTTCTCCCGTGGACCTCCATTGTAAAATCTAGCCACCAAACGTTCAGTCGTGCATTCTTCGGTAGGGACAAGCCACTTACGCTATTTCTTCACTTTCTCGCCCAATCCTGCCCATTCCAGCACGGTACTCACCTTCGAGACGCGCTTCAACGGCAGCAAGGCGTCCGAAGGCGGGAGTAACTGCTCGCAGGATGGAGATAGTTGCGTAGTAGTTTCCGAACAACAGGAGTGTTCCACGTATCCCAAGTGTCCGCGAAAGTTGGGAGGTAAACAGTAGGATGTCCAAAGACGGTTTCAAGATGTTCCCGCTTGTAAGAAAGTCAGTAGGGGCGGCAAAGGATATAACAAAGTATAGAAACACGCACTATAGACCCGCGAGTGCCTCTGACCAAGCGTCAACATCAGCTGTAACATGCTGATCTATTCCCTCAAGGTTTGAACGATAGTAAGCCAAATTTGGGGCCGAAGACAGATACAGATCATTGATGTATCTGCTCAAGCGAGTTCTTAGTCTGAGAGAAAGCTTGGCTTGAAGGTGTCGAATCTGTGGTAGGTTAGCAAACCGTCAAGATTTGAGTAGGCAAGTCAGGCATACCATCGAGTTCGTGTAGGTGCTTGGAATAGCCAGGAGGAACCAAAGACCAAGCCCCTTCAAAAACCCTTTGCCATCAGCGCGAACGAGGTCACGAACGATGACACCATCTAGCCTTGCCACACCGACACTAAGCACTGTCCGTAGGATCAAGAAGAACGAATGCAGAAGTACGATGAGCGTTTCTTTTGACCGAAACTTTGGGAACGCAACGCGAAATAGAATGGCTCGGAGTTGTTTGAGAAACGCAGTGTCGACGTTCGGCTTCGTGTGGGCATGAGCTGGAATCTCGGGGAAGAAGGGCGCGTCGGCCTCGAACTTTTCTGTCGGCGTGGCTCGTATCCTGACCTATACCGAGAGCTTCAGTTGTCGAACTGGAGCCCGGAGAGCCACATACCTTTGAGAGTCGATTCCGATATGGAACCAGCAAAGTTTTGGATCCGTCAGCCTCCTTTGTATACACCTGCTGCAACGCATCCGCCAATTCCTCCGGGGTCAAGGCCTTCCCCCTTCCTGCGGCCTTCCTCAGCGTCTCTAAGGCATCCTGGGGCAGTGAGAAGATCCTTGACCTTAGAACCAAGAAGGTCGCCAACAAGGTAAACGCTGAGCTTTGCGAGAGAAGCGTTGACGGTTTCAGAGGTTTCGAGAAGATGTTCATGGCTTCACCGGCATAGAAAACGCTGGGTCTCGAAATACCTCGTTATGAACGATGAGGACACAGTTGACCCCGCATGCGCCGAGCATGAAGTCTGATTTCGACGAGCACATGCTCGTAGGCTTGCCCAATATGGAAAACTATACGGACAAGATAAGGTTCGGTCTTAGATGGCGTAAGTATATTAGGAGATATTAGGAGTGGCTAGTGTAGGTTGACAAAGAACAGTTCAACATGACAAGGCTACTTTCGAGTCTGGCATGTACTGTCAAGCTAGTAGAACGCATTACTTTGTTTCTTTGAAGCTATAATCGGAGTGGAGCCATAAGCGGGGATATTGGTCGAAAATTGATATAAGATACTCACCCGCTAGCCAAGAGCTTGAACCCTTTCTCGAGGATTCCGAGCTTCGAAGTTTTGACTGAGGGGCACGCCAGTGGGGAGCCACTCGTGTTTACAGGTTTAGGTTCGATTTTAGCGGCGGTTGAGGCTGCTTTTCCAGCTTCATAAGATTTCTAGGGAAAGTGTTAGAAGAACAAGCAGAAATGGACAAGCAGCATCCCAACCGTCCATAACGTCCACTTCTTGGAGCGGGTAACGTGTTTGTCCAAGACATTTCCTTCTCCTCCGAGACCTTTGAGGGCTTTGAAGAACCCAACAAATTGTCCTTTAATCTCAGCGCCAGCGGTGAAGTCGACTCCCGCTGAGACAGCGACATTGCCAGAAAATCCTGCGGCTGCGCTACCGGAGGCTGCTACGGGAGAAGCTCGGTCAACCAAAGCATATTCCGTTTCGCGTGAATATACAAGTGGTTCTTCGCGCTTTCCTTTGGATGCTGGCCTTGCCGAGCCAGTAGCGCCAGCATGTCCTTTGCCAACGACGTAAACGCCACCCCAAATATCGGTCTGGACGTAGATATCGGCTGCATGTTTGAACGCCTCAATGCCCACAGTAAGCTTGGGTACGACATGGCCTTTCACATTGAGCTCGCCAACGGCGTCTCCTGAGGCACTAAGAGTGATCTCTACATGGAAGGACATCTCAGCGACAAACGCGGAAGAGGCCTTCAAGTTACTTACGGTTGTCCTTCGGCTTGGTTGCATCATCTTCGGACAAAATACCCTTTACTTTGTCTTTATACGACGAAGGGATGACATATTGGACTAGTAATCACGAACACGTTGTGATCAGCTACTGAACGGGAGTGGTAGAAGAGAAATGACGTACGGTCCATAGTGAAGTCTGCGGTGAAGGTTGTATCAATGCTAATCGCAAGATCGGCTTCTGCATAGGCTTGCAAGTGGAGAACGGGGCCGATGGTGATGATACTGCAAGAACATGAATAAACGACAGGGAACGTAGAAATTGGAGCCGCGACGTACCCCATGATGTTAATGGGGGTGATTGGGACCTTGGGAGGGACCGGGAAAGGCCACTTACCGTGTCCCTGGTGAAAAGTGTTAATGATCAAGATGTTATGTCTTGTAGAGGGGAATCACCGAAAGAGCAGCTACAATATTGAACTTTGCCTTTGAATCAACCTGAAGTCCTGTATGCGCGAGGCGGAGCCAGATCAGCGGTGTTAAAAAAGACAACTGATCGGGGTAAGCATACGGAATAGCGTAGCCATGTTGTCGGACTCGGGTTCTGTCCAAATTGGTCAAGATGTGAGGAACAGACTCGGCTGGTAATCACTTGCCTTTCCCCATCTTTCCAGTAGCAACGAACCCGATGAATCCAGTAACGACGGCATTGGGAGCTAGCTCTGCTTTGACTGACGACTTGATACCACCACAATCCATGGTCTTGTCATAGATGTTGATTGTTTTGTTGTAAGCAAATGTGGCTTTGGCACCGTTCTCCTCGGCAAAGAAGTAGTCGTTCTTGGGTGCCCATGAAGCGATTGCGGTGACTGCCTTCGCGACTTTGACAAGGGCGGTATCGAACCATGTTTGGGTCTCGTTGCGGGCATTCAATGCGGACGAGGGCTCATTGAAGTGGCCCAAAGGTAGCTGAGCGTTGACTCCAAGGAATCGCCAGTTTAGGTCTCCACGACTAGTAACAGAATGAGGGATACGAGATAGCACGAATAGAGCAAAGCTCACTCTGAGTGCTGAAGATGCTCAAAATCTGTGTCGAGATGGAGGGAAACGACATGAGGGGTGGCGCCATCCCGACGGACGACGTGGTGTGCGAGATGATCG
Organism: Pleurotus salmoneostramineus; assembly: GCA_002583695.1. Lineage (NCBI taxonomy): Eukaryota > Fungi > Basidiomycota > Agaricomycetes > Agaricales > Pleurotaceae > Pleurotus > Pleurotus salmoneostramineus. Next base: position 46,530 of record BEWF01000188.1, read on the forward strand.
GGGATGCCCTGATCATCTGCGACGTCCATCTTTGAAATCCGAGCGAACGGTCCCGCACCGCACTATCAAGCAAACATTGCGTAAGAGTTACGGCTCTGCATGCATGATTCAAGGAGGAAGACTGGAACGCACCGACTCGGGCAAACGAACAACCTTGTTCTCGGGGCCACCATGCGAAGATAGATGGTTACAAGCGTCCTCCTCACCGTCTCGACAAACGAGCCGAATCTCCTGCCTGAGAGCGTTGGGGTCACATTCCAAGATGACCCAACCAGCCGCCGGGGTGATGTCCGTCAGGGCCTTGGCTGAGCCATACTGAGTCACCTCGTTAGCATGTGGTAGATATGTGCAACGGATCGACGAACCATGGAGAATATCCCAGAGCCGTGGCCTGCTTCGGGGAGGTCATAGGCACACTCGCCATGGAAACATGGGACGTCCCAGTTGTTTGCGGGAACGGCTTTGACAGTGACAGTGACAGCCACACTAGCGACGGCGAGGAGAGCTAAAGACCGTAACCTAAATGCAAGTCAAAAGTTGTTGCTTCAAAAACGTTTCGAAGAAGAGAGACGTACTTGGGAGATACGACCATTGTGCGGCTGATGGTTTGGCCCAGTCGACGGAAGCAACTCGAGGATATTCAGGGATTTTTATATGGAAGAAAAATCGCAATATTGTGGTATTGTAGTAGCTCAATCATGGTGTCTTTCCTAGTGTCAAGTTAGTATGAGACGTTGGCGTATTATGACAAGATTTGGTCTGGTCTGTCACTATACTTACTTACGGCGTACTCAACAGCATACCGTGGAATTGAATCAATCGCGGGCGATGAGAAAACAAAGAATTGGCGGAGCCTCATCCCAGGAAATTGTTAGCATTCTCTACCGGCTTTCGATAATAAAAATCCATATAGTACGCACAATATTGAGTGCATCTTTCCTATCCAATTATAGTGAAGGACCGCTGAGACGTTTCATCAAGAGTTACGATATAGTCTAAGACGAAAGCTACCTTCGCGGTTGGTTCCATGTTCGGACCAGGGCAAGACTAACCTAACAAAGAACCTTGGCGCTACCCACGCTTTGGTGAGAATAGGGTCACAACATAGGGTCAAGTCTTAAGATCTTAAGGCCCAAGGGGTCACCGAAGTCGGACAAGGTACTTGGACCAAGGGACAAAGATTGGAAATCTACCAGACTCTACCCAATGACTGAGATTACTGATGTGAGAAGAAGCAAACCTGAGTCCTATAGACCCACAGAAGTTTTAATTGGTGATGTAGGGGTCGCACCTAGGGGTACGTTTGTCGGAGTCGCATTGTATGGTCAAGGATATACTCTACGGTGAGACTCACTGTCATGCTAGACCAGAAGGTCCGGTAGGGGTTTGCACACGGACCAAGCTTCGGTCTTCAAGCTTCAACGTTCAACATTTCAACAATGAGAGATCTGAAACGCGGAGAGTTATCCTACGTATACCTTTCCCTCATACGCATCTGAGCCGAGTCCAAGCCGCCCCAAGCCTTCGAGTTCCGAGAACGGAGCATTAGTGGTAGTACTACTGTGAATAACTCCCGTCATGGCTTCACAGCTAGCCTCTAGGTATCTAGCTAGCTTCTCTAAACTATTGCGCGACTAACGAAGAGGATATGACAGGAATATTTCGCCGTATGCCATGGGAAGTTACTAGGGATATCCTACGAGTCTCCCAAATCCCGGACTTGCTCGCATTCACCCACTCCTGTTGACATCTACGTGATTTACTCTAGCGTCATTCGACACCATGAGATTCTATACTTGATTGAATCGCACTTTGCTGAAGCACGAGGAATGCGCGAAGGGCTAGGGGCCTATGCTTGACCTCCTTCGTCGGCGAGACAATGATTGGGCAATACTTCACCCATTTACTCGCCAGACAGTAGACATTACGATCGAGTTTTGAGGCCTTCATGGTTTGGTAAACTGTGTTACTAGTATTACCTTGCTTGCAAGGTCCCACCATGTCGATTCCTTCCTAAATAGGGCAAGCGCTTGCGAAGTTGGAAACACCGCTCCTTATTCTCACAGTACCCTGTACTTTCTCACACCCATACCTATTGCGCTCGACGTTTCAAACGACGTGCTCACTCCGCCCTCACCGACCGTTGAATCTCTCTCAACATCGAACAGAACGCCACCTTAAGTACATGGGACCTCTTCTATCTAATAAATTCTCGACCCGAAAAATTTCCATCGCACTTTGACTTCCTTGCACCCCAGCACCCGACGACGCACCTTGGAATCCATTGAGCGTCCATTCGACATTTCAGAAGGACAACGACAAGTAGTCCAAGGGCGACGGGCAAATATCTTCCATATGTGACCCTAGGGACCCCTCTTGAACACATCACCCCCATTTCATATTTTTCTTACAGCCTAATCCCTTCCGGAATCCGTGTTCTCCCAAGTGGCAGCATTGACCAGTGGTTCCAGACGAACGAAGGTCGGTTCTCCAAGGCTATACAAAGTTTCTATCGCAAATCGCTGGCGTTATTCTTAGCTATTTTGAAACCTTCTTTAAACGCGACCACAACCAGTTTATCCCCTTAACGCCTCGAATGCTGGTCCAATTCGAAGAAGCTGAACAGCAGGCGGGTGGAGCCGCCCTTCTTACCGAACTTCTGAGCCCCGCCAACAGTTTCGAGGTCAACCGTAGGGTAGCGACGAACTATGGGTCCCTCTCTCCAACTCCCTCCCCCCTTCTCCCCCTCAATCAGCCAGCACAATTGGTCGTGCCTCACAAGATTCCCTTCTTCAGACAGATCACTCTCTCACATTGATTGAAGGCCAGTTTCATTCTTCTTTGGGGGAAATGATTCCAGCAAGCCCAGATGGCAACTCCCTCTCAGCATGACATGTCCAGCACTAAGTGGTTCATCCTCATCCGTGACGACATTAAGGTCCTTCAGTATAGGATTTACAGCCTTGCAAATCAAAGTTTCTGACCGCATTCTCACAAACTGCATGTCGTATGTAGGCCGTACTCTAGAATATGTATGTACTTATGTGCGAGAATAGATTGATGAACGCAAAATGTAACATTGATTATGAGCGACCAAAACGGCAAGGCTACATGTGCAAGGCAAGCAAGGTACTTTTAATCACCAAAGGCGATCCCTAGTTTACCTTGGAAACCCTTCTCCTGTCTCCCAGTATGGATTTCCCCATACGCACGCATTGAGTTTGAAATACGGGATGCTTGCAAGGAGCGAGGGAGACGAGTTAGTAGGCTTTGCGACGCGCGTTCATGTTGTCCAGTTGAGCACTGGTCTCCCTCATCCTCAAGCTACTGCTTCCCACCTTGAGGCTATCCCCCCTTTCATATCTTCCAGCGCCCTCTTGTATCGTACACGCGCCTTTTGGGACCGCTCCGAGGGGGATACGTTAACCATCTTGGTGGATAACAGGCATGACCGTCTTGGTTTTTACAACAATATCGGGATGCGAACTAATATCCAGATAGATTCGTCGGTTCCAAACTCATCATTGGGGCCTGTGCTTCATCTCTCCAATTGCAACAACTCTTCTACTCGGACGCCCTGACGGCCTTGATCCCATACCGAGATCTGGACGCTCTTATTCCAGTTGGCGGACCGGATTGACGCTGAATATACTATCATCCACATTGATGGGGAGTCAAGTCCATCTGCAACGATTCAACCGCATGCTTCGGCTCTGCCCCTCGCTATAAAAGATGATACGGAGAAGGTCCTGATAACATTTACTGGCTTTGTCAACCGTGCTAAGCGGACCTTTGTTGCTCGACGCGGGGGCCTCTTGGAAGCCTTCGCACAACGGAAGAAGACGACAGAACGGTGGCACTAGGGAAGGTCCTGATATCGCATACAACAAATGGGCTCCAAATATTGTGCGATGGATTCCTGCAAACAGATGCGTCATCACGGACAACAGCTGGTTGTAATTCCCTCGTACTCTGTGGAGCGGAATCCGCCTCTCTTACTGTATGGTTTCAATTCATATCAAGTCAAGAGGCGGACAGGCCTTTGACGAATTCACGAAATGGACGGTGCGTCCCCCTGCTTTGGTGGGACATTTCAGGATATTTTATTCCTCCTATGCCCCTGTCAGACTCCGAAAAAAGGAAGCAAACACAAACAAGACCTACGTCCATCTCTCGCCGCGACACCGATGATACCGTCTCTGCAATTTGCTGTTTACGCTTTTCTTTCTCTTCAGGTTTTCATATCATCGCTACTCCAGCTTGATTTATCGCCTGCAAGGTACAAATCACCGCTGGACTTTTTGCTTGGATCACCACCACCGCCGTTGACCTTGGACTCTGGGAGACATTTTGCTCGACCGCTTTTGCTCGACCCGCCAAATTACTCTTTCTTGGAGGACGACTCACAAGACTCTCTGGAAGTATCTGGGGAACTGGGTGCTTTTGGCGATATCAGCCACAATCTCACCGCCCAGACTGAGGCTGAAGCATCTGCCCATCGAAATGCGAAAGCTGGAGCCGACGAAGAAGTTGGTGCGATCGATTACATCGTTTTCATGATTTGTGTTCGTTTTTCTTCCTGAATTCATATTATGACTATGATTCTCAACGTGTAGCAGTTGCTGGCAGGATTTGTGTTTACCGGCATAATCCGAGCCTCGCCTACTACTGAGCAGGCAACTCTGGGCCCTAACGATGTCTGCGAATACCAGAAACTAGACTGTGACGCGAAACTGCTCGATAACCACGAAATCGCCACCTCTCTAGGTGTCTCACTCTTTGACTCAACCTCGTCTGAACCAATGCCTACCGGAAGCCTCGACCTTGATGATACTGGCGCACGGTTGGACAAGTACATCTCTCTTGGATCCAGCCCCGACGTGGTCAACTCCTTGAATACGGCTGATTCCGATGTTTTCTTGACCTCAAAAACGTTTGTGGACGATGCGAGCAAGAGCTTCCTTGACAAGGGCAACGCGTTTATCCCAGCCTCACGACCATCTCCTCTCGATAGATACTTGGCTACCGGTCACGGACTCGATCTCTCGAATAGCGACTGGGCTCGGCACCCTCTGAACCTTTCCAATGTCCCCTGCCCCTTTGAGTTCACTATCAACAGTCCGCAGATTGATTTATCTTTTGAATGCGTTGACGACACTCCTGCTCTACCGTCCCATGTTAGTGCAGCTTCCCGTTTTCTGCCACCCTCCACGCACGCAACCCACGACATGCTCCATCCGCAATCTATCCCCTGGGGAGACAGTATCCTCTTCGGTTCCCACTTAGAACTGGATTTCTTCCTGTCCTCGATCCGTAGTGCTCGTCAACTTGGTTCGTCTGGGACCCATCGAGGCGCATGCTCTCCTCACTCCGGTGTTCACCTCTACCCTTCGTCCACACATGGGTCGCCGACCTTCTCCGACGACAACTTGCAGAAGGCTCAGGAATTCTGGGATGATCCGAGCCACCGTCTACCCGTCTTGCCCATTTATGCGTACACCCCACATCAGAGTCCTACCTACAACAAGAGCTTTGCTACCGTTCCGTCTTTGGGCTCACTTTCGGGTCACCCGATGATCACTGTGTCCTCCGCCGCTGATTCGGATGCGGAGCTCGTCAAGTGCACTGGTCGACCGACCGAGGTTGGCTCAGCTCCCAAACGCCACCGGTCGATCTCCACCCAAACCCAATTCAGTGATGACGAATATCACCTTCGCTCAGATGGGTCTATGCTCTTCAAGCGAGGTCGGCTAGCGGAGGAACAGGCTGATTCAAGGCAAACTACAATGCTTCCCGTACGCTTTAGGTATTCTCGGTGTCCGTGGAGTAAGGTCAAGAGGGACTGAAGCCTACCCTTGTGTTCACCCGTTGTAGCTTTGTATGTTTGTATATTTCAATATATCGTTTGTGATTTGATTTTTGTAGACCTCACAACTCCAGACGCGGACGCAGACCTTCAAGCCCATAACGTAAGCCAATCCTACAGAGAAACGCCAAACGTGGCATCACGTCAAATAGCCTCCACCTTCCTTCCATGACCAACCGACGCCTTGCAGAGACGGTTGAGGGACCTTGCAGCTCCAACTTTGGACCGGACTCCGTAGACCGTAGAAGAACTCTGCGACCAGTCAATCTGGGCTAGCGCTTGCTTAGTCCCCTGTTAGCTGCGTTCTGGATTACGACGTGACGCGCCGACGCGACCCCGGTCTCCTTGGCAGCGGGCCTACATCTGTCCTGTACTTGCAGAAGAGTAGGGCTTATGTGCATCTCAACATCAAGGAAAGAATTTATCTTGAGTGACAGATAGACAGGACGTTCAGGTTGGACATTGATATGGTGTCCAATAGATCTCGCGTTGTCCGACTCAGGCGGTCAAGGAATTTTCCTTCCCTGTCTTCACATGTCTTTGCCCTCAGCAACATTAAATCAGTCGCAAGCAACCAAACTGGTATAGTAGCGATTCGGGGTGGGTCCCCAATACAGCACATCCACGGCTAAGAGCCGATCGGCCACCTTCCCCTGTCCTTTCGGTGTAAACTTCGAATATAAAGGAGGACCATGAAATTTATTTCTTTTTCCGCCTCCCTCCTCGACCTCAGGTCTCAAGTACTCCATAGGCGCATTGATAATTGCCCAAGATGACTGTTGAAGATATCCCAAGTCACGACTTCTATGTCTCACCGACTACCGGTTTCATGCCACCCCAATTCCCCCCTTTCAGCCTCCCGGAGGCGTGGTGGCAATGGGAGGCAAAGCTACGCGATGCGTTGGACGGAAAATTCATGCCTGGGGACAAGCCCGGAATCACTGAGGAAGAGGAACGTTCTACGGAGTGCTGGCGCGCCGGTGTTCGGAGCGTAAGTTCTGGACGTCAGACATCACCACGTCTTGCTGGCTACTCACAACGACTTCCCAGATGCCCGTGCTACCTACCTCTGCTCTGATGTCATCGGAGGTCAACCTACGGCGCGCTCACCATGTGCTCAGCTATATCCTACACTTCTACGTCAACAGTCTCCCTTTAGACGCTTCCATCCTTATACCCCCTCCTATCACTGTTCCTCTTCTTCAAATTTCTCAGAAGCTGCAACTTCCGCCCGTGCTAACCTTCTCAGACAACGTCTTGTACAACTACTTCGTCCCCTCATCTTCAAATGATTCCCCGGCACCTATTACCCCTTCCATATCAAATATCCATTCGCAGGACCTTTTTACGGGAACCAGAGACGAAGAAGAATTCTACTTGACCTCTGCTCGTATTGAACTGGCTGGAGTCGACGCGTTGACCATCATACGCGATACAATGAACGAAATTTTCATCGGCGATAGCCTCGCTGTTCGCAGAATCAGCGCCTACCTCCGTCGTCTGGCTGTCGTTATCAAACAGCTTAAAGACCTCCTTATGTCTGTTCGCCAAGGATGTGACCCGGAAACGTACTACACTGTCGTACGTCCATGGTTTCGTGGTGAAGATTCCGATCCCGCGAAACGCAAATGGATATTCCAAGGCCTCGAACAAGATCCCTCGCTCAGGCAACCAACGGAACTCTCTGGACCTAGTGCGGGTCAGAGCTCTCTTGTTCATGCCCTGGATCTCTTTATGGGTATACAAAACCGCGTCTCATCAAGCTCCGACAAACCCGCTTTCCTTACTCGCATGATGTCATACATGCCTCGGTATCACAGAGCGTTCCTCAACCATCTTGCGAACACGCCAAGACCGCTTCGAGAGTTCGTGATGGAGAAAGAGGATGCCGAGCTGCTGGAGGCGTATAATAGCGCGGTTTTGTCGTTGAAGGAGTTTAGGGATTCGCATATGATCATCGCGACGCTCTATATCATCTCACCAGCGAGGAAGGCCGCGAAGGCGGCAATGATAAACGCTGACGAGCATGAGAAGTCGTTGAAGGGGACAGGTGGGACAGACTTGGTCAAGTTTCTGAAAGATACCAGAGACCGCACGAGGGAGTCGATGATTCCTTGATTCTTACGCACTTCTCAATAGCCTCGACTAGACTAGGTTTATATAATACAGGATACAGGTGACACACTAGAGTAGTCTTTCTGGTCAGTACATGGACGCGACGTCTTCATCTCCCATACATATGTCTAGGCGCTATTGGCCATGACTTAGACGGTCTCAACTGAGCACATTCTTCCACACTTGGCCTCCAAGCTCGCTCAGAACCCGCTCCACCTCCGACTGTTCGAGATTGAGTATAACCTTCCTCTCATCCGGCGCCCTGCGTGCAGCAGCAACACCGTCCTCCACCAGAAGAGCATGCGAGGCGGTTAAAGAATCCAACACCAAGGATAATTCATACGGCGTAGGCTTTCTCCGCGGATCGGAGTCCCCGGGAAGTACGTTCATGTAAATTATATGCTGATGCTGAATCTACGGGACTGATATCAGCTCATAAAAGAAGAGGAAGATCGATGAATAGAACGAACCTCTCCCCATTTGATTTCATCTACGCCCTCTCGTCGAATGCACTTGACCAAGGAGGCTAGCATGATTCGTTCATGGAGACTGCAGTCACGTAAATAGGCAGCAACAGGGCTGTTCTGCATCGACCGAACAACTTCCTTAACGTCATCCACCCTAGCTGCCATTTTCTTGTCTTTCACGAGCTCCACGGTTCGCCTACACAAAAGTCAATCTGACATGCTCGGCAAAAGGACATTTTGGAAAAAAAAACATACCGACATATGTCTAACACACGTCGAGCATCGCCACTGATGCCACTGACTTTCATGGCCGCGAACTTGATTGCATCAGGTTTGATAACCTCCACAGGATTTTCCAAGCCTTCTTGCGAATTAGCGAGACGGGTGCGAACAATTTCTATCAACTGAACGTTCTTGTATGGCGCAAAGTTGATGCGGATCATTCCTGTGGGTTAACGATAACGAGGTACGTTGAGAGGCGCCGTCAGGAAAAGATTGACTTTGCTGAACATACCCAAACGGCTCCGCACACGACCTGTCATGACGCGTTCAGGCAAATCCATGGTATTTGCAACGGCCAAGACGACCAGTTTGCTTCCGACAAGAGTGGGCCAGTTGAAGAAATTGTATACGACGTCTTGCTTGGTTGTCATCAATTGGTCCAATTCGTCCATCAATACAACACTGTGATCAAGCGGGTCAGTGGGAGAAGATATGTCAAATGTAACTGGAGCAGACCATGCATGACCACCAGGTCCGCGAGCATTACCACTCGAGAAGTGTTTCGTGAGCAGCTTCAGGCTTTCCTTTGCGCTGATAGGTAAATGTCCCTCTCGTTCAACGTCATGTCCGCTGACAGCTTCGTACAGAAGGCTGTAGGCGGCAGCAGGTTCAGAAAGTCGCAAGCCGTTTATTTCAACGAAGGTGAAAGGGTTGGTTTCCTAGGAAATACCTGAGACTAGGTGTGGAAGGATATCAAAGTGGAAACGGACATTCTCTTCTGCTTGACGTTTCAGTTCACGGACGACGGCGTGAACAGTAGCTGTCTTCCCTGTACCCGGAACACCAGAAATATCTATGAACGGATTGTCAGCTCTAAAGCGGCTAGTTAACTGTGCGACACACGTACATATACATCCACCACTGCCTTCCTCAAGGAGTTCACTGACGCTTCGCAAAACTTTATCATACTCCTCTTCGCGACAAGGCAGGGCGTCTGGTCGACTTCCGACATGGAGCAGATACATGGCTCGCATCCACGGATCATCAATAAGTTTCAAGTCGCCCTTTCCGACACCGAGAGCGTAAGTTGCGCCCTTCCCATCATTGAGTACATTTCCGAGGCCCGCACTTGGGAGGAGATTTACTCCGCTCTTCCTTCGTTTACTGAGTTTACGTCGCTTGGTGAGTGCAGCCTTTGAATGGGGAGTAGGTTGGGCAAGGCGTTTCTGTCGGGGTTTGCGTGGTGTTGAAAGACCTCGTTTACGCTTGCGCGATGGCGTCGCAGGTTGTTCGAAGTCATCCTCGTCATCCTCGTTCAATGCTTCGGATCCTTCGTCCGTGTCGTCGGATTTCTCAGACTCTGTCTGATATTTGTCACTATGCTCCGCTCCATCAGAGCTACCATCGTCGGAGTCGACTTCAGGCTTAACCTTTGTTTTGACACTGGCTCGGGCTTTGCCTTTGCCTTTGGTGTTGGGTTTAGGATCAGAAGGTTCAAGGTCTTCTGTCGCAAGACACCAAACACTCTCATCATCGGCTTCACCGCGTAGAATGGCAGAAAGAGCGGCGACGAGATGATCTGGCCAGGAGAACTTGTAGAAAATGCCACGGCGGGAATCGACAGCCAGTCGACAGTAAAACGTGTCTCGAGTGGGAATAGGCGGTTCAGAGTCAGATTCGGATTCGGTGTCGTATAGCGCCTTTACTCGGGGATGGAGAGATGGCAATGTCCACCTAGAACGTTTGCCATTCTGGGCAGGTGGTTCGGTGGTAATGATGCAATGGGAAAGGATGGATGAAGGACGGACAACCGCTGACGACGAGACGGAATAGTAGACTTCATTCTAGAAACGCTATGAGCTTGTATGTATACAGAAATGAAGCGAGATACTTGCCTCAGAGTGTTCTCGTTGGGCACGAATGGCAGGTAGTTCCATTGGTCGCAGGTACCAATGCACTCGAATCTTGTAAGCCTCATTCAGGTCCTGAGCGGCTGGTTCCTCGTCATCCGTGCGTTCAACTTGCCACATCGCTGAAATCACGCCGATACTCGGTTGTCGTGCAAGTGTAGTCACGAAGACGGTGTCGCCGAGCTTGTATGTTTCCGCTGGGTCGTCTTCAACCGAGACCTTTCCTTTCTTGGTGCTACGCGGTTTCTGAGAGCTTTTGTTGAATGCTTGATAGAAGTATGTCCGAGCCCCATCATATCCAGCGCGCCCTTCTTGTGTAGAGGCTCGTTCCAATTCTTCATCAAACAAGTCCGTTTCAATTGCGGTTGGCCGGTCCAGTATACATCCCCCTTTCCATTGAGCACGAGAGGGGCGAGAGTCCCGTCGAGACGGCTTTGAAGGGCTGACGAGAGGCTGAAAGCGTTTCGAACGTCGGCTGGGGGTGGTTGGGAAGGTCATGGTTTGGATTAGGAAATGAGGTAACGCGTCCGTGACTAGTCGCGTTGTCACGCATCACGACGCGAGATGTTCCACTATCGTGATCCATGGAGCGCATTTTCGAGGTAGTGTCCAAGGCAAGATGGCCGAGCGGTCTATGGCGTGTGACTCAAGCTTTAAGCTTGCCTGCAAAAGCGGGTTTCTCATCTCCGAATGGAGGCGGGGGTTCGAATCCCCCTCTTGTCATCACTTTTTACTCTTCACTACCATAGAGGACCATATGATATGCGGTGAGCATTATTTTTGATTTCCCTACGCGTCTACTAACCTTCTCAGAGTGTAGCAATGCAGGTCTTCGCGCATTGTCTGACTGGATGAAACATCACGCTTGTTTTGTGAGTTGCAAGACGGTTGTCAACCGGTACCAAAACGGTGCACATACCAACGTGGCTAGTCGGTACCAAAGTTAGCCTTATCCACTATGGTCGGCATACCTATTCTCATACAGATTGTATTCTTGCCGGACCGAGGCGCATTGGGGAGCTCTTCGGGATAGTTGGAGAACTGTGGGGGTTAATCGTCGACCCGTTCCCACTGCTTTCCATGCACGACCAAGCAACTCCAATGGACCAACTGAAGAAGCGAGATCAATCGACTAGTCTCGTTGTTCTCGAGCTAGCGATACAGACCACCAAGCCAACACACTAAAACCTGGGCTCCCTCCCAACGGCTTCATAACAAACATTCTCCCGGCCAGGTTGCTCCGTGCCAGCACCCTTTTGGTAGCTGTTTGCTGCGCTCCCCGTCGTCCGTCGCCACGATTCAAGGATATGAAGGGAGATGGTCCTGACGGCGGATCTGACGAATCGTTAACCCTCCATCTACCTGGCAGGGACTCGACAGGTGGTGTATCCTCTGCCGAACTCGTCGTTGAGAGCTCTTCCTCCTCTGGTATTCCCCCCTCTCTCCAGAGGAGAACATCGAAGGGTACCACTTCCTCGATCTCCGAGGACGACTTCCACTCTTTCCCCCCAAGCTCATCAAGTCGAAGCTCTACAGCGTCGACCGTCCTTCCTCACGACCCCAGGCTACAGGACCACCGTCACGCTTTGTTCAACTCTGACGAGAATATCACTGTGGTCATTCGAGGAGACCACTTTTCGCAGCGATCTATATCGCCCGACTCGGTCCGAGACGACGCCTCTACGATTCCCGACGGCGAGGTTCCAGGACCCGTTCCTCCCTCCCAGGAAGCTCGAAGTCAGCCTGTGTTGATGATGCCCAGACCCTCGTACCCTCATCCCAATGTCAATCAACTGACCCAGTCTCTCCTTACACCTTCACCTCCAAGCACTTCCTCTGATGAAACGCCTGAAAAGACCCCAAGATCTTCGATTTATGTCATCCCGGGGGAGGCCATCACATCGGATGATATCTCTCCTTCCTCACGGCATCCCATCTCTCGGCCATTCAGTACCAGTCCCCAGCCATACACCTCAGTATCACAAAGCCAAATTTCAACCACTCAGAATTCCAAGGAGGAAACTCTGAGAGCCTCCCCAGGGCAAAGTGAAGCTTGCGGAGACATCGTCCCCGAATTGATTGATCTGTACACCGACAGGGGTGTAGGAGTACCTCCTTTACGACGAAAATCACCCATTACACGATCGCAGCTCACCTCCACCGCACTTCCACCGTCAAAGGAGGTACCCGAATACGATGCGAACAACCCGCCATCAAGTCCGCCAGGCGTGATATACAGTAGTGATCCTTGGTTTTCGGACGACATCATCTATGACCGCGACGAAGAGCTTGCTGTAATACGCATTCTGGACACTCGCATTCTACCTTTCATCCTCCTATGTCTATTCGTCCTCAGTATGGACAGGACAAATCACTCCAACGCAATATCAGATAACCTGCCCCAGGACTTGGGATTTGACATCAATACGGTTAACGTTGGCGGTGCGATACATTCGACATTCTTTTTTGTGTTTTGCTTGGTTGGGGCAGTGGTATCTAAGGCGCTTGGACCTGCGAGATGTTCGTGCTTTCTCTCGTGTCCCTGCTGGTTTACACTGAATTCATTCAGTTATACCGATCTTGACCTTTAGCTGGGGAGTCATAACAATCGCTCATGCCTTCATTAGGAATAGGGTTGACTATCTCGTTGGTAAGCTCATGCATCTCATCACCCACAATTCACTTATAAAGTATTCTGTCGCAGTTCGCTCTTGTAAGCCCCTTTCGAACCTTCTGCGTCGCCGGATAGCGTACCAATGGACTTCCTAGGGATCGCCATAACAGAAGCCGGCGTCATCCCCGCTATTCTCGTGTATTTCGGCCGCTTCTATAAAGGTAACGAGTTTGCCACACGCCTAGCCTACCTTTGGAGTGCTCAGGTATGCCTAGCTTTCTTCTAGTTCACTCTCATCCCTTCCATTCATGTTCCTGATTATCCGAACATTTCATCGCTACATTCGTTCGCTGACAAGTTTAGATGATAGGCAGTGCTGTCAGTGGACTGTCGGCAAGTGGACTTCTCCAGCTCCGCGGGTTTTTCAAACTGGAGGGATGGAGATGGTTATTTCTCGTTGACGGGATCATTACACTGGTGTTGGCTATCTTCATTTGGTACGCCCATATGTCTTGTCTGCCGTACCATTTTCAGACCTAACGCCGTACGAATGAGTAGGTTCTATCTTCCCCGTCACGTCGCTCATACAGCTGGCGGTCTAAGAGGGAAGAAGCCCTGGTTCACAGAGCGTCAAGTGCAAATCAGTGTAACTAGAGTTGTAAGAGACGATATCGCTAAACGCAGGCTTGAGTACGTCATTTTTCCCCTTCAGACCCTACCCAACCGTGTCACTGAGAGACGACCCAATTTGTAGCAAACCTGTTACTTGGTCCGATGTCGCTGATACTTTCTCCGATCCCAAAATCTGGATTCACGTACTCAACACGACAATCGGCCTTACGCCCATGACACCCCTACATACATGTAGGTCTATTCACGACGCGTTCACAGCTTGCTCAGACAAACGTTCAGATTTCCCTTTGACGATCAAGAACTTTAAATTCAACGTGGTGAGTGGCAACCACCTTATCATCGAACCGTCAGCCAAAGTTTAAATTCGCGCTAGTTTGCCGCGAACGCCCTCACGGCTCCGCCACATTTTATACAAGCTATCTCGACAATACTCCTCATACGGCATTCGGATAAAACGCGGGAACGTGGGTTTCACGGTGCATTGGGAAGTACGTCGCATTTTCGTTCTTCTACTGTTCATCATATGTTGACATGCATGTTATGTCACAGCTGGCTGGCAACTCCTAGGATGGCTGCTCCTCCTGTTTTTGCCATCATCTACCCATAGGATCGTAAAGTACGTCCATCCAACCGATGGAACTGTGTAGTTAAGGTGCTAAATGCCCGTGAAGGTATTTCGCCGCCGTCGTAGTCGCTTCATATCCCGCTGTTCATCCCCTCAATGTCGCCTGGATGGCCGAAAACGCTGGGTGCGGAATACGTGAATTTTATCCCTAACCACAAAACCATCTGACGCCTTCCCAGATCGATAGGGAAACGGACGATAGCAACTGGATTGATGAGCGGGTTCTCTGCAATCCATGGAAGTACGTGTAAAGTCCTCTCAACACTTTTCGCCTTGCCCTCATCGTCAATTGCACTTAGCCTGGGGCTCACAAATATACCGAGCCGACGATCTCCCCAGTAAGTCTCCCTCCCCACACAAATCTTGCTCGTTCGTCGCTCATTGTAACCCAGACTTTCGACGGGGAAACGCAATAAATCTCGCCTTCGCTTCGACAGCAACTTGTCTTTGGTTTGCTCAAAAGTATTACTATAGATCTCTCAACCGACGGTACGCAAATAAATACGCTAGACTATCACCCGAGGGACGGAGACAGGAAGAAGCACTGCAAACCTCTCGCGGAAACTCTAGTGTCTTGTTTAGGTTCGTTACTTAGTGTCATTACTTAAATATAGTATTCAAAGGGAGAATTCCCTGCTCGAGCTTGGGGCGCCTCGCATTCGAAAGCAGAAGGAATAATGATGGGGATAAATTTACATCTAGGTCCGGCAAGGTAGATGGCCGGCGCATCAATTGATCAGAGCCTCCTTGGTCGAATCCCTAACCCCTTTCAAGAACTTGACTAGTTCCGTACCACCAGTCCCCTTCAAGGGAGCCGGTCCCAGGTATTCCGTCGCCGTGGCCTGTTCAGCAGATGATGAGGCCGCCGTGGAAGCATGTCGTGACGGTCCCACAATGAACAGTGTCACGATCACCATGTGCGCATCTCTGAACTCCTTTAATGCAGTAACCGCAGAGTTGTAAGCTTCCAAGAGCGCTGGATTCTCTGCTGACAATACTATATCCCGGAGGGGTCGGGGATTGGACATGAGGTGGTTGAGGAAAGCACGATGGTGACGCGACATGTACAGCTGCATCCGATTGAGGAAGGACGGTGCGTCTGTACTAGACCCAGAATTCGAATCGGCATGGGAGAATTTGTCGACTCCGAGGAAAATGTCAAGGGCATGAATCAATGGGCTCTGGCCAGCACTAGGACCCGACAGTTCGGTGGGTTCCTTCAATGAAGGATCCTTCTCTATCCCTTCAAATATCCACTTCCGCGAACCGGAGTTCAGGCCTCTCAGCCAAGGTCGAACTTCGTGATAGAAGACTTCTGGACGGCATCCGTCCCTGACGCCCAGAAGGAGCTCTCTGAGGTCTTTGATCACGACCGCAAGGCGAACAAGGAAGGCAGTAATTCGCTGCATGGCGATCGAATCCCCCACGAAAGCTTCGTCCATAGTGGCTCGCATCAGCTCTAGAGCTTCGACGCCACGAAGTTCGATACGCGCAGACGCTAAGTAGAACTCTTGCTCGTCCTCGGTGGCCGTGAAAAGTATGGGGCAACGCAGGTTGTCGAGTCGTGGGATTTCATAGTCCGGCTGAGGCTCTTTGAGATCCCAATTGTAGAATGTGTTGTCGGCGTAGGTGAGGACTGGGGGGAGTTGGAGTTGGGCACATATTTGTAGCAATGGAAGGGTGATGGAAGATGGTATATGGACGTCCTCATCTGGCGGAGAGGTATGGATATAATAGTGCATGATCCAGGCGAGTACAAGGTGACCTCGGCGAAGTTGTATTTCAGACTTGAATAACTCCTTTGCAGGGAGGACGGGAAGCTGAAAAGTGTATCAATGTCATTGAACGGGACTTGAGGAAGAAGGGACCTTTACTTACTTGTCGAACTCGCTCCCTCCAAGCTCCCGACGCGGCCACATGGACCTCAGTGATGCCGATTTTATCGCCCAATACGAGCTTTTCAGTCATGGCCGCATCCAGGACCGCTTCCAACTGCTCCCATTCTCCAGGAAGTCGCCTCAGAGGGACCTGTGGGGGCATAAATCCAGTTCTATTGTCGACATCGAAATCGTGGGCAGCTAGCGTAGACGTATCAGCCACTCCAGGCATTGGTCCGGAAATGGCATCTGGTCGTCCGATCGAAAGGAAGTGTTGAGGAGAAAGGGACGTCATGACTGCTCGTCCTGCGCTATGAGTGATCAGAGACGATGAAACGCTGAAGGGAAACATATGTTTGCTCACAAAGATGGGTGGATGATGATGGAAGGAAATCAAGTGCACATAGGTCATTCACGGGGAATTACGATTTATACCAGCCGGGCCAAAAGTCCGTAAGAATTGACAATTCGACCAGTGGCACGAGCAGCCAAGTCTATCGGGCTAGAACCAGGCAGGAATGATGCCTTGCTGAGTCAATCTACCAGGAAGCACACAAGTTCCGTTGCATCCCGTTAAGCTCTGTGGAAGTAGGTTGTCAGCATTTCGCAACAAAAAAACTTGGCCGACACAGCTCAAAGGAGAAGCTGACACGGACGATCTAATCAATCAATCTCACCCCTCTTCCACTCCTATCACTGCGTCTTTTAGCCAGAGATTGAGCTCGCCCACTGAGCCATGCCTTGATAGTGCTCTGAGCCGGCATCCGATGGCCATGAGCTCTCCTCTTTCTTCAAGCTCAGAAATCTCGCGGTACTCTTCAAAGCTTCAAGCTTCAAGCCACTAATCTCGAGTCTCCCCTGTCAAGGACTCAGGAGTCAGGGTACCACGGTCACGGGGTACGACGGTGTCACGAGCCGCATGGATTCAACATGGATTACGATTGAACTTCAAGTTGAAGATTAATCGAAGGCGAGGTCAAGGCGAGTTCGCGACTGAATACTCTCAACGAACCAACAACGAACTGCTGAAAAGGAGGATAGAGTTGAATGCTGGATAGCTTCCGAAGCTGGAAAGGTGAGCGCGAGTTGACGAAAGATGATGGTCAGGAAATTGATCCCATGGCAGCCCCCCACCGCAGCATTTCTCGGTTCACTTTGACGCATCCGGTGACCGCTCCGATACAAATGCACGAGAAGCTAAGGTCTTCGTTGATGGTGTCTCCGTTCGTAGCCGTCCTGCTGATAAACCACACTTCCTCTCGTCTGTCTCGATTTCTTGAATTCTTCAGCTGAACGGAGGAAGCTGGTATTCTCGGTACTTACATTAACAGGTAATATAGACCTTCTCCCTTTCTCCTTTGGTCACAGACTCCTCACGCGTTTTCTACAGACGACGATGCCTACAAGGACATATCGCTGAGTAGCTCGCATGGAACAATATCCGTGGAGATTTGGAGCGTCATAAGGACATACCGTCCGAAGGAGCTTCATACTTGCTCATCTCCTGCTTTTAGCCAGGTGGCACACGAGACTGTAAAGAAAGCTGGTAATCACTGCGTTGTGTTCGTACCGTCGTCGAGATCGTTCAAATTACTGGCTCACCCTTATTCAAAAATGTAGTCTTGGTGGCCTGAAAAAGAATTGCCTTCCGAAAACCGTTCGAGTCAATCAATATATGAAGAAATTGGCCACCTTTTCGTTCAGCTATAGACCCCCAGGTAATACCTACAATTTTCCGTCTTCGGCAATAATTACTCACTTTTGCTATTTCCACCCTAGCTGTCTTACAAGCAAATGGTATCGCACCTCGTCCTCATATTGCCAATGCCGAAACTCCACCACCGCAAAGCCCTATTACGATCGAAGATAGTCCTCCTCCGTTCAATAGTACGAACGACCAGACAATTAACAAACTTGACCTCCTCCGTGTAGGCCTTGTGTATTTACCTCTGTCTTGTTCAACTTTTAATGCAGCTTCTAGGACCAACTGCAGCAATTACAATCCAGAATCGACGTACTCTCAATGCACAAGTGCCTACTTCGGGTAAGAAGCGACCTCTTATGGGAGGAACGGACAAGGATCGGAAACGCGTCAAAAGGGAGATGATCCTCCACTTTCCCCCAGGCGAAGTGATCGACCTTACCTAGGGCTAAACGTCAGCTCACTCCGACCGGCGACGAGCGGCTCGCTTTGCTCAATCCGATAACATATGATTGGTGACGATTCGTCTCAAATTTCCATTCCTGTATTCATATTCAACTGTATCTCTAAATACCAAGCTCCTTCGAGCCGTATGCCTGCGCACCTACTACTTTAATTTCCCTCACCAGCGTCAGGGTCGTGCCAACCACGGTCACGGGGTACACACTGCTCTAAGCTCTTCGGACTCGGAGCTTTTCTCAAAAGTCCTTATTCAATTCGACCATTTCACGGAATACTACGCACCTGACCAGCCTAGCAGACGACAAACCCCACAACGCGTCAAAAGTCTTGTGTCCGACATCTGCCAACCTCTCCCGAAACGCGAGTTGACGACATGCCCGAATATAAAGGGTGCTCTGCATGGATTACAATTGAAGGCGAGGTGGCGCCAGAATACGCTCTACAAACTTCCGAAGAGGAGGATCAAGTTGAATGTTGGATAGCTTCTGACGCTGGAAAGGTGAGTCAAGCGTCCAGATGTACAATTGACGGCGACTCCGACGCGTCCCCAGCATTTTTCAGTTCACTTTGACGGCTCGGGCGAACACTTCGGAGCAACTGCACGGCAAGCTAAGATCTTTGTCGATGGTATTGGTGTTGGCGCGCTTCCTGCAGACAAACCACATTCCATTTGCTCTGTCTCAATTTCTGCAAGTGAACGAAGGAAGCTGGCGTTTTCAGCTCTTACGTTAACAGGTGCTATATTCGATTTCTCCAGTTCAAGCCTCCTCACGTGACGCAAGCAGACGACGACAACTACCAGGACGTAGCGCTAAGTGGTTCATTTGGAACTATCTCCGTGGAGATCTGGAGCGTCGAACGGATTTCTTGCTCTAGAAAGCCACGCAAATATACATCTCCTGCATTTAGCCAGGTGGTTCATGAGACTTCAAAGAAAGCCGGTAACCACTGCATCGCGTTCGTCATTCAGATGGGATTTCTTCGTGATTTCGAATAGCTCGCTAACATTGTGCGTCACCAGGCTTGGTGGGGTAGAACGCTATACCCTTTCAAAGAGGTCACTGACTCGAAGGAATATATATCTGGACAAACTGTTGACATTCTCATTCAGCTATAGACCTTTAGGTGATGTACATTGAACTCGCCGCTCCAATTTGTCCACCACTGACTCTTCCTTTTGGTTCAACCTAGCCCTCTTACAAGCAAATGGGATCGCTCCTCGGCCTCGTCCAGTAGATGCTCCAGAAACCCCTCCGCAGAGCCCCATTACGATTACTGATAGCCCTCCCCCGCCCAGCATCATCGACGAAGAAGCATCAAGCGAACTCAATCATCTCCGCGTAGGTTTTGCACCCCCATTTCTCTTCTCCGGCTGAATGTAAGCTTCTAGGAACAAATGCAACAAGTGCGATCCAGAATGGATGCGCTTTCAAGTACACAAGAAGCTGGCCCTCGTAAGAAGCGACCTCTTGTTGAGGCAAAGGGCAGGGATCTGAAGCGTGTCAAAACGGAGATGGCGGCCTTCAACCCACGCATGGAGGGAGTGATCGACCTCACCGGTGACTAGTAGTGACTCTGGGTGAAGTACGAACCTGTCATTCGGATTGTACTTAGCATGTTCCTTCTCCATGAGTACGTAGCTTACTTTATCTACAGGCCACAGTACTGGCTAGCTTCTCACTGCTCCTCTATTATCATAATACTACTCTATTACTATCACTAACGTTACATTCAGTTCGACTGCCTTACTGTTACTGAATACTACAAGTCTGCGTTTACCAGGCTAATTACTAACACGCAATCTCCTCGCCTATTTGGAAATCACGTGATCGTTCGTCTCAGCCTTAATAATAATTACGCGCCACTTCTCCCTTTCACCCTCCCATCGACAGACAATATCACTCGGCAGTTCTGCCCCTTCCCCAAAGACTCGTAATCTTCTATGCTTGAATACAAGGGCTGCTCTGCTTGGGTTACCATCGACGACGAAGTCACGACAGAATATGCTACGCGAATCCTTGAAGAGACGGACAAAGTCGAATGTTGGATAGCGTCAGAAGTTGGTAAAGTACGCCCTTGACTCGTCACTTGTCTATCATCTCTCTGAGAAACATCGTCTTTCTCTCTAGTGCTTTCGAATTCACTTTGGTTCTACACAGCCAGTCAACTCCACCGTCAGCAATCGTTTGTCGGCTAGGGTTTTCCTAGATGGTGTTCTGGCCCGCTCGCGCTTTGTCAGTAAATCAAGCTCTGTGAGCTCGATCTATATTTCCCCAACAGAAGTAAGAGACATGGTCTTCTCGCCTCTCAATCTTACCGGTGCCGTTCCTCGTCTTCAACGAGTCATCAGACTTTTTGACGCTTTTTATGCTAGACGATGATGAACATGGATATGACTCAACGAACGCGTCGTATGGCGAAATCCGAGTCGAGATCTGGGAGGTTACAGACAGTGGTCAAACCTCACTCCCCTCGGTACCTTTGATGGCCAGTCAGACTGTCCATGAGGCCTCAAAGAAAGCCGGTGTCCATTGTGTAGGGTTCGGAAACCTATCATCAGACCGTCCTGTATTCCGTTTCTGATTCTTGAGCTCCAGTCTCAGTGGACCATCAAAGAAAGTTCAAGCCCTTTCTCATTTAGTGGATTACGACAATCTTCTTACGACCTTCACTTTCTACTATAAGCCCCTTGGTCTGTTTCCTGATTTCCTCAGAGTGACCCCGTCCATCTAACCAGGGACAATCAGATGTCCTGCAAGCCCACGAAATTGCACCCCGCCCTCCTCCCAAATCCCCCAGTCCCGCCGCATCACCTTCAAGGTGTCCACCACCATTGGAAGTTGATGAAGAATCCAACGAAGAATTTCAACGTCTTCAGGTGTGTTTCTCTTATGCGACCCTTGCTGGCGGCCGCCTTACCATGGCATTTTGTAATAGACACAAATGCAAGAAATTCAAGCTCGTATGGACGCCATATCGAAGGGCAAACGTCCTGCTATCAAGATGGAAGACGGCCCACCTGCGAAGCGAGTCAAAAGGGAGCCTATCGTCGTCTCTGGCTTGCTTCCAGGAGAAGTCATTGACCTCACTTTGGACGATTGATGTATTTATGTTCACCATCTGGATTACAAGGATCTGTATCTACATTTATTAAAGGTACGAAGCGTACATGGACTTTCTCTTCCTGTATCTTCTTTGGCAGCCCTGTCTACTTGTATAGTTCCTCGTACCCATACTCCCATCTAATCACCTATCTATAAACTTGAAAACCATGGGCCGTTCAACGTTTAGTTCTGTGTTCGCCGTTCTCCAAAAGGGGCACTCCTGGAAACCTTTGGAGGAAGGGGCCTGTTTGTGCTCATACCCAACATTCCCTACAGCCACTCAGCTCTCATGAGTCGCCTGCTCATAACTTTCCTTTGAGGGCCTCTTCGATGCGAGGTCGCGTTTGTGTCGCGTCATATGAGAATCCCTGGACTGAGTCACCTGACCGCCAATTACCAACACCTGCGGCGTTGCCACTGATGCCAGCCCCGCGCCTCTCTTCCTTTCATTTTTCTACTACAGAAGGCTCCCCACAGAATCGCTTCACTGCCGTGTCCTACAGCCT
This sequence comes from Pleurotus salmoneostramineus, assembly GCA_002583695.1. Lineage (NCBI taxonomy): Eukaryota > Fungi > Basidiomycota > Agaricomycetes > Agaricales > Pleurotaceae > Pleurotus > Pleurotus salmoneostramineus. Next base: position 68,633 of record BEWF01000188.1, read on the forward strand.
CACAAGTCTCTTACGCGCGATAATGCCTGAATACAAGGCCTGTTCTGTGTGGATCAGCATTGACGACGCCGTCGCGAATGAGTATGCAACCAGGACCCTCGAGGACACGAATAAAGTCGAATGCTGGGTAGCCTCAGAGGTTGGAAAAGTAGGCCTTCTGGCGTTCTTCCTTTTCCGTCTGAGTACTTCACCTCATGCTACGAACCCAAGGCCTTTAGGATTCACTTTAAATCCACACAAGTGAACGGACGCTCCCCAATTAGTTTGGCAGCCAAAGTTTTCTTGGATGGCGTTTTTGCTGGCATGCGCTTACTCGATGGTTTCTTGAGCACGATCCATGTCTCTGCCACGGAAGTCAGGGATATTGTCTTCTCGCCTCTCACTCTTACAGGTACTTTGTCTCATTTTACTTTATCAAGGAGGATTGCTTCTGAGTGCCCTTCGCATTAGATAACGATGAACACAGGGATAATCCAGTGAATGGATCGTATGGGGAAATACGCGTCGAGATCTGGGAAGTAGTCGATTCAGGAACGACCACGGCCCCTCCAATCCCTATCATGCCCAGCCAGACTGTTCATGAGACTTCGAAGAAAGCTGGTGTCCACTGCGTAGGGTTCGTGTTGCCTATTTGGAGTAACAGTCCTTCGTAGTCGGGCTAACTGTTTGAGCGTAGGCTCGGTCAGCCGAGGAGAAGTCAAGCCATATGCCGGCTCGTTGATATGCAAAGGCGTGTTACAATGTTCACTTTCTACTATAAGCCCCTCGGTGCGTTTCATTATTTCTTCAAAGTGACTACTCTATTAAGTGACTAGGGACATTCAGCTGTCTTACAAGCCCACGAAATAGCACCTCGTCCTCCTCCCAGATCCCCCAGTCCCCTTCGTGACCCATCACCGTTGCGATGCTCCCCACCCTCAAACGACGAGGGAGAGTCCAATGACGAATACAATCGCCTTCAGGTATCTTACTCATATGCATCATCATCCTGGATGTGTCGTCTTACTAGAGCAATATGTGACAGGCACAAGTACAAGAACTTCAAGCTCGTATGGACGCTATATCGAAGGGCAAACGCCCTGCTCCCAACGCCGAGGCCGGTCCATCTGCGAAGCGGGTGAAAAAGGAACCCATCGTTGTCCCTGTATCTCTTCGAGGAGAAGTCATCGACCTTACCATGGACGATTGACGCATCATTTTCTTTCACTTGAACCACATCCATCTGCTCTATATCTATATCAGCCTCCCATTTGTTGTATCTTGAAAGCTCGCCTGAACGCTTCCTCTTGTTCTCTTTTGTATCTCTTGTTCTCTACTTGTATTTCGAACACCGATAATGTACTCTACTTAGCTTGTATATCGCGTCGGCCAAGACTAGGGCACTAAACGAACAACCAAGGTGCTCGATGTCTCAAAGAGGAGCGCCCCTGTCGACGGCCCACCCGGTTGTCAACCCCTGATCTGCCCTTCCCAACTCCCAACCACCAACCATGCAGTCCTCCGGCCCCTTCGCCAGTCTCGCCTCAACACAGTACTCCGCGTCCTCGAACCCATTCTCCTCCACGTTAGGCTCATCAGACAGCCTCCACGGCCGCCTAGGAAACCAAGGCCCCGACCCAAACTCAACAGAAACATTCAAGGAAAACCTCCAGCTCGTCTATCAGCATTTCCAGCAATTACGCGTGTTGTCTAGGAAAGTGCAGATGAATACGTACGTATTGTGGTTATTGATCGCTGGGTTGTGTCAAGTCCTTGTGGGGGATGGCTGAAGTGATGGTGGTTTGCAGGCGCGATGCGTATAGTCGACAGATCTCGCCATATCAAGCTGAGGGTATGTGTCTTTCTCCATTGTTTCTCGTTTCTTGCCCATAGTCATCTCTCTTACAGCCGACCTCGCGACGCTAAGACACTTCATGCAAAACCTCATCGACCTACTGCGTCAATCCGGCGTCGGAGCCCTTCCTTTCCTAGCCGCGGACTCAGCAGCACCGCAGACCGAAGACGAGCTCATACAATCTACGACGGCCTCAGTCAAAGTCCTCTTCGAGCAATTGAAAAGGAAACAGGAGAACGCCGGGAATGTAGCGGGGTTGTTGAGTTTGCCTGCATCGGCGCAGATGGGTTTGATGCAGGTGTCTTCTGAGTTGACGGGTTCTACGGTTCCTCGGTAGATGTTGGATGTTGGATGTTGGATGGCGGTGGTGGATCTTGATGTGCAGGTTGTGTTTCCTTTATATCCATGATAGCTCGAGGGGTCAGGTTGGCTGTCCACGGTGTCTCAGATCTCAATCGCGTCGGACTATCCTCAGCTGAAGGAAGGGTTTCAGACGACCAGTGACCCCAATCCCCGTTCCCCCTGTATTAGTAGGGCATACTCGCTGTAGTTGATGGACATGAGAGGATAATAGAACGGTTGTAGGACGGGCGCGCGAAGAGCTGCTTGTCTCTCTCTTGGCCTTGGGACTCACCGCCTCGAAACCCGTAGTGCATACCATGGTGACTTCCAGGTGAACGACATTAAGATACCAAATAGTTCAAACACGGGTGTACTCGGGACTTCGTATATTCCAAGAGATGGGATTGGTGCGTGGGGTAACCAACTACGAATGCGTGGTCATCTATAATGAGGATTAAGGGATAACCAATGTATAATGTTACGACAACAAAGATAAGGTACGTCGAAGAGTCCGCGTAGAAGAAGGGGATTAAGCGGTCTGAGTGACAATCATATGAGGACTGGTACGGAACTGAGGGAAACTGAGGACATACCGCCTCCTTCAAGTGGGTGATCAAGTCATTACGATCCTTGTCCTTCTTCAGACCAGCGAAGGCCATCTTCGTTCCAGGGATGTACTACGCGAGAAGCTATGTCAACATTCTGCCATTTGAACAACGGCGTTGAAGGACACACCTTTTTGGGGTTCTCGAGGTACTCGAAGAGGGTGTTCTCGTCCCAGACAACGCCCTTGTTGACGTTGGCGGCGGTGAAAGAGAAACCGTCGGTCGTACCGCTCTTGCGGCCAAAGAGCCTATCGAGATGACATCACCGTTAGCCCCACTACGCGAATGTCGGCGAGATGTGGTAAACGCACCCGTGAAGGTTGGGTCCGACTTTGTGAGGCTCGCCAGCACCGAGAGTGTGGCATTGAGCACAGCGGGTCTTGAAGAGACCAGCACCTTTTCCGGCGTCACCTGCAAAAAACTTTGGTGAGCTGTCTCCGAGAAACGCGCTCCGCGGAAAAACGCACCAGCAGCGAAAGGCATTTCTAGAGTCTAAGAGGAGAACAGGTACAGAAATAAGAAAGGATTATAAGAGCAAAACGTCCGCTGAAGGAGTTCGCTGAAAGGTTTTTGTGGAGGGATGGAGGTGGTAAGTGACTGAGTGCAGTAAATTCGAGTTGGCGGTGATTTTTGTACGGCGCGGGTCGTAACCGGTTTTTTCCGCCAGCCAATCAGAAGCTCACCATTTTCAAGCCGATCACGCCGGAAGAGGCAGAATCTCGGAGACGGAGCGAGCACTTAGGAGGCTCCCTGAGCAGTACCTCCGTGCCATAATAAAAAGGTCTAGGTGACCGCTCTAGAGCGTCTGCGCAATATTGTTCACTGCCATCAACCCCACAGGCTCAATGAACAGTTTCTCAACCGCTGCGCAGGCGAACTCAGGCTTGTTCAGTAAATGGGGGAGTCAAAGCCCCGGCAGGAGGTAATGCGGGTGAGCAACAGTTTGCAAAGTACGCGATTGGTGGTGTTTACCTCCAGGCTACGCGTTGTGTGGTTACATCCATGATCCATATAAACGATGATCCGATTATACTCGCTTTTCGGGGTCCAGGCCTGGAAGACCAAAACTCCTGCTATTTTTGAGTCTGATAACCTACGGTTGCTGGCCTTCGCTACAAGCCCTCTCAGATTGTCTTCGTCCACGCAAGTATCTGCCCATGCCATTCGACGCTCTGCATGAACGGTCTGGGACACCACAAGGCCAAAGTCACGATCACAACCACCATACTGATTGACCTTACCCACAGATATCACTCCCGACGAAACCTCAGGGCCAACGCCGACCATGGACTCAACCCCCACACGGGCAACTACACCCCACTATGGGCACGGCAGGTAGCTTTTTCCCTCTGGGTTTTGCGGCGAGGGTTTTTTAACGCACCCGAGCCGCCACGCTGAGGATCACAATCCGAAGCAGGGGATAACGCTACTGTACTACAGTCGCGGACGATGAAAGTCAACAAAAAGTTTCGGTCACTTTATTTTTTCCCCAAAGTTGCTTGAAACGAATCTAAAAGATGAACGGAGAGTGTCCCGTGTGGTCCGAAGGAATTGTAATGGGCACTACTGAGATGATCCTAGCTTGGAGGAATACTCCAGGATTCCGAGTGGCAAGAACCTGCGTTGACCAGACTAGAGTACACGAAAGGCTGGGAAACGCGACAAGTACACTACGGAGATAGCCGAAAACGCGTAGTCACGAGATACAGGAGAGTCCGTAGGTAAACTACAAGCATACAAGCATAGACGAAGCGCAGGAGAATACATGAAAGCATAGATGCTACCTAGAATGGCCGTGAGGTACGTACTGTGCGCTAGAATGACCGTGGTCCGAAGACCTGACCCTCACAGGAATTCTATCGAGCGGTTCAGTTTCCCATTTTTGGGTGACTCCCAAAAATTTGGCCGCATGAGAATTGACACTGACCAGAATATTGAATGCGTAGAATGCTTCGTATCACCGAATAGTATCCCGTACGGTGTCTGATAACCCCCCCAAGCTTGGTTGGTGGGTCTCCAGAGCTCCAGGGGCACGCACTAGGGGTGAGCGCCTCAAGTTGCCCGTCGTAGCGCCCAGCGTCACCACCAACCAGAGGACCAACCTGAAATGGAATTTACATTCCATTCCATTCCACTCCCTCCGCCTGGCCCAGGGGCTCTAGGGGCCTTTTCTTCCTGAGTATATCTGCGCCATATACACAGCAGAACAGTCGATGGGGGAGGTGTAAAAGCAGTTCTACAGCCTGGAAAGTATATGAATGCATGGTGTATGTATATCAGAGGTACTTTGTGCGCTAACGGAGGTGATTCTGTACTAATACTAGTCCAGATTTCGCATGCAAGTCCGACTCCGCGCTTTGGTCAAGTCGGGGCTCGCAGGGGTATACCTACAAGTAGCTCATATGTGCGTGGATGTTTTTAAAACCAAAATATGTCTGCCGCCTGTATGATGATAATGCCAGATTCTGCGAAGGCGATGGCCAAAGTTATGATTGTACTTAGACCAAGTTTTTTTTTCATGGCTCGCTCTTCAATCTTCAAGGCATATAGAGAATTCTCTCTGAGATACACGTTTAACCGCCTTTCTTTACTTTGCGATTCTTCCTCAACGCCGTTGGCCATGGTCGCTGTTTGGGTCTTGGCTTCAATCGGACTTCCTGACCAAGTCACGTTGCGTGAGCCCCTGAGCCACTAAAGCGGTTGACCTAACAGCGATAGCGCCCTCAGCAGAGTATTATCTAAGATTTCGACTACAAAGCTGTCCTAAGAGGTTTTAGGTCTATGAAAATACTCATTTGGCTCGGAGGGAGGGTCTGTCATCTCATCAAAGGTGCCAGCCCCTTTGCCGCGAGGTGGCGTGGGTATGCGGACTATCGGAGCTTGAACCGGCATCGGTGGAATGGAATGGAATGGACGCAAATGGAAATTCCAATCTAAGTTGTTTCTGACCAACCAAGACCACAAAATGTCCCAATTGTGTCCCTCAGCGCTCTTCTCAGCTTATGGAACACAGTTTCCAGTCAGTTTACGGGTTCCATTCAATAGAAGTCTACCAAATAATCCATAAATGGCCGAAAATTTGTCAATTTTTTTCTCAAAAATTTGGCCGGAAAAGTACCCGGATAATTTCTGGGCCGCAGTCCCAGCCAGTCATGCGCGGACAAATTTGTTGACTTTGATCGTCCGCGACTGTACACGCAACCACACCGCGTCTTACTTAGTAGCTTGTGCATACTTGTAGCGGTATATAAACGCAGATTTGAACAAAAAAAGCCAAAGTCACGATAGACCGCTGGACCGCCGGGACGGTCCCGTGACAGTCTTGTTGATCGCGTGCTACGTGGGAAGACCGCAGAGCGCGAAACTCCCACGCATAGGCCTTGCATTCCGCTCTCATCATCGTCGACGGCAACGCGCGCATACCCCTGTTCGGCGGGCTCGACGGTGTCCTCGCATTATTGCATTATTAGCCTTGGTCGACAAGGACCTTTATGACTGGCTTTCCCGCGACAATTATCCTAACTGCGATGTCTTCAACCCAATCAAAACATCCAACCAAACGTAAAGCATCTGAAGATATGAACCCATTGACCGCAGCAGCCGCGAAGAAATCCAAGAGGGACCAGGTATGCTGGAATTTACTTCGTGATGGTCTTCAAATTATCATATTAACGCGTTTGTAGGCTTTGAGCAATAAACGTAAACGCAAGTGGCTGTTTCGTTCAAAATAACGCGTTTGTTCAGTGTTGATCCCCCTTCTACAGTGTTCAACGGAGAGGACTACTCAGGGGTGACACACGTTGTCAAACTACCCGCGTCAAGTCAATCGCCCTTGAATGAGCCTTTGGCCCTCCAGCCGCCGAGCAGACCACAATCCGCCCAGTCCTCGCGCCCGGACCCGCATGCCTCTCAACAGGCTGGCCCATCACGTCCTTCTAAGAAATTCCGCGCCGATTCCGCTCAGCCTCAGTCCCAGTCGCGTCCTTCTACGGTCCCTGAAGAACGCAGTGTGGAGGACGACGTGAGGGCGATGGATGATGAAGCTGAACATCTTCGTCGGCAGTCACGCGCACAGGCCACGCCAAGCCGACTGAAAACACCTATCAATTTCCACACGACCACGCCTAATACCAGTCGTCGCAGCAAAGTGCGCGACACATCTATATCGATACCCGAGAACGAAACGCCGCAGTTGAAGAGGAATAAACAGATACGGGATGATGTGATGGCTGAATATGATAATGGGGCTGAGTCTAGTCAGGGCACTTCGAGTCACACCCCGCATGCTACACCAAGATCAGGTGGTCATAGGAGGAAGAGTTCAATAGGCTCCAGAGGGAAGAGGATTAGTGAAGTTTTCGAGGCCACGGGGGCCATTTGTACGTGGTCTATCATATCGTTCCTGCGTTGCTTGACTGACCTTCCCCTTCCCCTCCGCTAAACTAGCTCAACCACACAACTCGGTTTCGGATTCTAGTTTCTACAAACATATCGACCTTGATCTAGCCGAACCAGAGCGGGTTCGACAACTACTTATATGGTGTTCATCTCGTGCAATACCGTCTTATGCTACGTCCCCACCACATGCTTCTTCATCAAAGGACCCGCCGCCGAAACCTCCTAATTTACCGCCTCTCTCTGCAGTCGCCTCCGCGACCTTGCGAAATGTCCAAGACGACATGGTTCGAATGCTAGCTGAAAGGAAAATACCAATACGACTATACTCTGCTGAGACGAACGCCTCGGACGGGGAGAAGAAGGAAAATGCACAAAACGTGAAGAATAAACACTGGGAGGCCACTTATAGCTCGCAAATACAGCAGTATGTGTTCATCTCGTACCTTTTCCGAAGGCAACTAAACCACATTACATAGGGCTCGGATCGAGGCTGATCGGTGGAATCAAGTCGATGCGTTTTATGAAGCCTATTTCAAGAAGCTTGCGCCTCCTGACCCTCCAATACCAACATCAACTCAACCATCCCCGAAGGCCAAGGGTAAACAGCGCGCGTCCGACGATATTGATTCTGAGGCCGAAGAATGGGATATACGAGAACATACTCTTCCAGAGACTCTGAGATCTGGGCTAGATCTAGCGAAGGTTGTCTTGGGACGGAGTAAAGGTCGTGGGCGGGGAGAGAAGCGCGTTGTTGGTCCCGCATCTGCCTATGCATCAATAGCTCAAGAGGAAGCGGAAAGGGAGGCGAGGATAGTGGAACGAGAGAAGGAGTTAGAGTTCAACCTTGATACGCTGAAGACCTTTCTCAACACGGCGAGGCATGTCACTAATATCGCCGAAGCTACACTCGATCAGCGGTTCGCTCTGCTATCTATTGGTCTCACAGCACGCACAGATCCATTTTCCCTGGGGGTGGAAGCTGGAACCACACACATGCTATCAAACTACGTCCCTCGAGGTCTGGGGGGTATTGTCTCGGGCGGGAGTGGAGATCCACAGGAACTTTTGCGTGCATTGGCAAATGTGGATCGTGAACGTCCGCCGAGTCAGATTGGGGATGCTGCTCGACGAGCTATGCGGGAGGTACAACGAGCGGAGGAGATGGGCGGTGCCAGTATTGCGGATAGGCGACTGACGGGCATACCAAACATCCTTGCGACCCCAAGGAAGGCTCCTGGGACGCCCCGTCGTGCTACCACTCCCGGGCGCGCAACAACACCTGGTCGAGATTTCCGGTAGCCTCCCCGTTCGACGTCTCTGAATGCACCACTTGAACTTTGAGGTCTATAGTTATTGTCTTTTACTGTATCTGTTTGCCGTCATATTTTCTCCCCTACATTGCTTTGAACTTTGCATTTGTATTCTTAAATCTATTTGGTTTGTATGGATATGTATAATTCATTTGATTTGCTGACCGTTCGTTCATGCACACGCGACTGATGTCCCGCATGGAGACGTTTCAGTTTTCGTGATGTCGTTGGCTTCAGGCGGGCGCCAGCGCGTCTCCCCCTCCACGTCTTCAACCACAACCATGACATGCTCCCGCGCAGTATTTCGCTGCTTCAAAACTCTTGAACGCCTAGGAGATAGGATAACTGGCGCGGCTGGACCGTATTTCATTGGTCTTGCTGTCATCCTGATGGGCGTCGGAACTGTGTGTTTCTGTGAGTTCATTGCAGACGTCCTCGTTGTACGGAGTATGCTCAAGAAAGATATCCTATGCTCATGCAGTTGATGTTATCGCCCCTGGACTATCCTATCCAATAATTAGCTGGCCAATATGCCTCCTCATCGCTCTAAATCTCCATATGCACTATTTCTATGTTTGCACTGTCCCGCCAGGCTTTGCGGATGAACCTCCTAGGACAGCCCCGAACAGTATCCTTTGGGCGAAGAAACCGCAAAGGAAACCGTTGACAAGAGGGGTTACTTGGTCTTCGAGTGGTGCAAGCGTTAGGATAACCAAGGCGGCTTCGACGAAGTGTAGGAAATGTGGTCAGGCGAAACCGGAGGTATGTTGATGGTTTGCTTATTTGTATACTGTATGCTGAGTTTCGGTCGAGAGAACGCATCACTGTCGGATATGCAACCGATGCGTGCTCAAATATGACCACCATTGTCCCGTGAGTCGTTACATCTCGCATGAAGGTTGTTTGACTTACCTGCTGAAACATGATTCCTTGTAGTGTAAGTTCCACGGACCGCACAAGCGCGTCGTTGACTCACCGCCTGATGATAAGGGATAAATCAATGTGTTGGAATTCATAACGAACGGCATTTCGTTCTCTTCTTGTAAGCCCTTCCTTCAAGTCGAGCTGGTTCATCACTTAAATTGGGCGATGGAAAGGGCTTATTTGGTGCTAGCATCAACATGTTTCGCTACGCTTGGCTATCCACACATTCTTGACGCGTTGGGCGTGACTATGGTGGTGAGTCGTTTCATATCGTCCCGCTTCACCATCTTTTAACAATCGGAATGTAGCGAGATTGGGACCATCACGTACCGGAGCTCGCGTTCATCTTGACCTACATTCTGTCCGTGGTATTAGGCCTCGCTGTGGGCATCATGCTTTCATACCATCTTTGGGTGGTTGCCAAGGGTGAAACCACCGTTGAAACGCAGGATCATGAACATTACTCGAAGTTGGCATCCAGTCGCGGAGAGGTTTGTCTTATCATATCTGTGTCATCCATGTACCCTCTTACTAACCTATTCCTCAGAATTTCGTCAATTCGTATGATTTAGGGTAGGGCTCTTGAGTGTATTGCATGCATTGAACCTCGCTGAATGTATTTGAACAGGAAAATGATGAACTTGAAACTTTTCTTCAATGTTTGGGAAGACGGCTAGTGAGTTGCTTTCCTCCATGCTACCCGCGTTGACTGATTTCATTGTTCACTTCCAGTTCGTTTACGACACTTCTTCTCCCGCTCCGAATAATGCCTTATACTGATGGGAGGCACTGGGCTAGACGACCCGGTCACGAAGAACATTATGGCATCAGGATAGGCGAGGAGATTACAGATGATGAAGACGACGACGATGACGGCTCGGCCAATTAAAACACGGCTCTTCGTTCGCTGTCACATGTCGGCTGGTACCTCCATTGTATTTTCTACAATCTACGGATGGTGCGTGTAAATCTCTTATTAAATTATTTTCCATCATTACATATGGATATGACGATACATGCCGGGGCCAGATGACGGTTGAAGGCCGCCCACGCTTCCGCCTCAAACGGGAGCGATGTGGCATCCTTGGAAACTCCATGATCTCCGTCCGGCTTTTAGAGTAAACGCTGTTTGCTCCTTCATTTCTGATTCCCTTTGTTGCATTCGCAATGACCTGTACTTGTGCTGACCCATTTCCTCACAGAATATCTATATCATTACTGTGTTCAGTATCTAATCGGCCACAGACTTTATATTAGGTATAGACCACTACGGGGACTGCTTAATCTAGATTCATGGTCCCCATCCACTTCAGAGGAGGCTCTCGCCTAAGCCCACCGCGTTAGCTTTTATCCTCTCATGATATGAATGATTCGAGCTCACCGAATGCCGCACGGATCAGTTTACATGCGACGTCGACAGTTTTTTTCGCGCTTTTGGGGTCCCCAATCGCCGGATTTACTTCCTGTAGATGACAACTCAACCAAGGGTATCATGAGAACACCACTTCGAACTCACCACCAAGTCCATACCAATCAACTTCCCGGTTTCAGCCACAGCTTCGCAAATGTACCTCCCTTCTCGAAGATTCAAGCCACCTTCCACATCAGTTCCCGTGCTAGGCGCAACCGAGGGGTCCAATGCATCAATATCAAAACTTAAATGGATTGGACGGGTTCTGTCCGGGTTGATTCTGTCCATGGCCATTTCGACGATCTTGCCGATTCCGTACTTGTCGACGTGGTGCATGCTGTAGGCTGCTATACCGTGCCTCGCCAGAGTTTCCTTCTCTCCCGCTTCGATGTCACGAAGACCGATATACGCTATGCGAGAGGGATGGAGCTTCCCTTTGACCCACGAGTATTCGGGCATCTTTGTGAGTCCGAGGAGAAACGATACAGGCATCCCATGCAACCAGCCTGAATGGCACAGCTTCAGTGACGTGGGTCTGGTAACTCAGGTGCGGTACAGGCTTACCTTGCACTGTAGTCTCTGGCGTGTTGATATCCGCATGGGCATCGATCCAAAGAACACACAACTCGGGGTGTGCTTCTAGGGTACCTCCAATGGTTGCCATAGCCTGAACAAGGAGTTATCAGGTGCGATAGACAGAGAGTAGAGATATGTGTATACTCACCAGTGAATGATCCCCTCCGATATTGAGTACGAGCTTTCCGTCCTTCGCGTGCTTTGAGACGACCTTGAAGGTTCTTTCACAGGCCAACGAAACTAGGCGAGGCTGCCTCATGCGACCAATATTAGGGTCTCCTGTTGCCTTGATTTCCGCTTCCTGGTCTTCATAGGTTATTTGCTCTGATGATACTTGGTAGTTCAGCTCTTCTAGCTGCTGCAACAGGCCAGCCTTGACGAGATGAGTTGGGCCGTCTTCGACCCCCGATTTTCCCTGGCCACCCCTAAGGAAGGAAGAAAAACGATCTTGAGATCCTCTCGATCTTCGCTTCAGCCATGTGAAATGTGCCCTACCTGAAGCAGCACCCTACAACCTGGTAAAGAAACGAATTTAGTCAGAGGACTACCATATTTAGTGAGTGCGCCACTTACCGCCAACTTCTTTGCTTCCGTGCCAGGTCGCGGGATAGATAGTGCGTTCGTACTTTCAATGGCCATTTTGTTGTGAGGGAGGAACTGGGTGTAGTAGTGAAATCGAAGCGATGCAGACTCAAGGAATTGCGGAATGGGAGAATTTATACCAGCCTTCGAGAATCCATTCAACAAGATTTGTCCAAATTTAGCGGTGACTCACTGCGACGCAACTGGATTGCAATATGATTGACAACAGCTTGCAATGATGTTTGCGACTTGGGAACAGCCTTAGGTGCATGCTGTTACTTTGTGGCCGTCGAGTTACTACCTTAAATCTGGGTCTCCGCTTCACCTGGAATGGCGCTGTGAGTAACAAGGCTGGCAGCTTGCCGATGATCTCCATTGGGGGCTAAAGACTATCGTCCACCTCATCTGCATCATTCACGAATCCTGGGTTTGGAGTTTGTTTCAAGAATGCCTACTCGGCCGACTGGAATTGCGTCAGAGTTCTTCTGAAGCGCGCACAGGCGTAGTGCGAGATTTGAAATTCCGTTGGCGTCGGCATAATAAGGGCAACACAAGTACATACTTTGGTGTAGCTAGGTAATCACACTTCCGTGGGTCAAAAGTTGAAATGATGGGAAGAAAGGGAAAATAAATTATTGCAACGGTAGGGGGTACAATGGGGTGCTGATACCAATACAGATTACTAGGTCATATTTATTAATTGACCGCCTCACGCCGCCATCTAATTGTAATCAGAGCTTTTAAAAACTCTCTTGAGGACGGAGCGTCAATAGCTCCATCGCAGACTTGAGCACTTTCAAGGCGCAATCGAACATAAACATTCGAGCGCGGGCCAATTCTTGATCCTTCTCCTGGAAAACGGGGGCAGATTTCCATAGTCGCCTGACACTTTTGCAAAGGTCGAAGGTGAAGTGGACGATTTTGCAAGGTTGGTGTGTGGCCAAGGCCGCATCGATGACGTCTGGATATTTACCCAAGAGGAAAATGAGGCGATGGACGTCGTCACCAATGAGTAGGGATGTATCGACAGCCTCGGGTTTGGTATTGATGAGTAGATCCGCATTCCGCCGCCGTAGAGACGCCAGCCGTGCGTATGTGAATTGTATAAACAAGCCGTTGTCACGAGCGAGTTTTTTGCCACTGGGGAGGTAAATTTCCGGGTGTGACCAATCAGCAGCGTAGTCCCGGATTCTAATGATATTCGATGTCAGGAGTGTGTGAAGCGGAGTTATTGAAGCTAAACATACCTGCGGCGGGAGAAATCATTGATCTTGAGCAAAGAAATTGCAAGCTCCTGAGCGACTTGCTGTTGGGCGATGGCGCCATCGACACGAGAATGACGCCTCATTTCTGCTTGTATCGAGGCAGTGATGCCGTGAATGGTTTCATCAAGGAAGGTGACTTGACCATTTCTTGTGGAGAACTTCGTGTTCTGGCCATCACTCTTTTTAGGCCCACTGATGAGGCCATGGTTGATATGCTCGATCTGGCCATTGACTGCCCAGTGGAACTCCCTCAACTCCAAGATTTTCATCACCCGTGCCAAGTGAACATCCTGCTGGGATGCCACAACATAGATCATCTTATCGAATTGGCATTCCTGGTAGCGGCGGACAGCCTCTGCGACATCACGGGAAAGGTAGATAGATGTACCGTCTGTGGATGGAGTCAGCATTCCGGGGCGCCCGAGATGAAGCAGGGCACTTACTTCCTTTCCTCAACACGCCCTTTCCTAGGTGGTATTGCTCCAAATCTACGCGTTGCGCAATGAAGCCCGGGTTATCCTTCATTTCTTCATCAACGATTATACCCAGATCTCGCAAAGCGGACAGAGTGTCGTCTTGCAAGACCTTGCTGACCATACTCTCGGCGGAGAAAGTATCAAAGTGGGCGTTCAGCATATGATAATCGGCTTCATAGCGTTGAATAGTCAGTTTACGAATGCGCGCCCACCAGTTGACAGCCTCCTCCTCGCGGTCCTCCATGCGCTTGAAGAATTCGGCAGCTTTAAGCATAATCGAGACATCCGTTTTGGCCTCTTTGTTGACCTTCACGTACACGTCAAAGAGATGCTTGCATGGGTCCGCAATGAGGGCATCCTCATTCCCGTATTGATCATACCCTACAAAAATCAGGGCGAACTATCAATGTGAGGGTCAGAGGGAGGCAGCGGTAGCGAGAGAGATGAAAACCTCACCTGGGTACCCCAGTCACCAAGGTAGTTCATGGCGTTAACATCCCAGTGCAACTTGACGTAGAGATTGCGAAGGAAGGCTCCGAGGATGGTGGGGCGGAGATGACCGATGTGGAACGGTTTGGCGATATTGGGCGAGCTGTATTCGACGATGATGTTGCGTCCTTGACCGTCATCGTAGAACCCATAATCAGGGTCCAGGAAGACTGTTCGTAGAACTACGTTGGCGAGAGAGGATGTCGCGCATTTGAAGTTTACGAAATCACCCGCAATCCACATCCGCGAAATTATGGCGTTGGGTACAAACTAAGTCTGGGCGTCAGTCTACCAACCAGAACAGTAAAAGCGCTTTTACGGTACCTGAGCTACTAAATGAGCCGTGACATCTGCAATTGAGGAATGATCGATCCCCAGTGCCTGAAGGCAAACGTAAAAGTCTGATCCTTTCTTCCCGTAACGGATATGCTTATAGATGGGGGCCTGGTAAATGGATAGAGCGCCAGCAAGAAATGTGGCTATTGTTGTACGAGGTTCGGGGAAAGCTCGTGTCGGAGACGCGTTCTTGTGCTCGGGAGCATCAACTTCGAGCGTCTCTGATAAATCAGTGAATGAAGAGGATGTCGATCTATTGGAGAATGGCGAGTTTGGGGGCTGAGAGGACGCGACGGAATCGTGACTTGGGGTGGGGGATGCAGACCGAGGACAATTGAGCTCTGGTATTGTGAGATATGGTGAACGATGCATAGTGGAAAGGCGAAGTCGAAGGGATGTTGGATAGCGAGGCTGATTTTGGGATGGTCCTCAACCTTTCTGGCTGCAGCTTTTATTCGAGTCAGAGACGGACCGTCAGAACAGCATGTGCGAGGCATCGAATGGGTTCAAACTCCACAGCACCAAGTCTCGGATCGAGAAATGCTGAACAGCCTGTTACACGATTGGAGTCACTGGACAAGTCCAAGCCTGGTTCGCGGTCAGCGCTCCTTCTGGGCCAAAAAAAAGAGGCTTACGTAATTCATGGCAGAAGAAGAAAAACTAGATCGCGGACCGTGTCTCACAGGTACTTGTGGACATGTCTACAGCCCAAACAGCTTGCTCGCGCTCTAAAGAAAGGTGCAGCCTTGACAGGTCGCACCCTCCATGGACCATGGGACTGAAACTGCGCTTGAGGAAGGTGACGTCCTATCAGTGCATATGATGCGGATGGCTGGTTGAGGGGAAAATAGAGTAGGATTTGACACATCCCATCATCGGATCTGAAATGAAGACCAAGTAATATCGATGCATCCCTAGAAGAAGTTGTGAGATCAAAAGTAAGGGATACTCAGGCCTTGGGATACATACATATCGAGCACAGGGCGATAGAATGGAGGATTGACCACCGTACCGAAGCCTACAGGATGATAGGATGATGGTACGAAGCTCCGGGCCACCGGATGCACACAAGGTTTCATCGCTGGGCATTGAAGTGGGCTGCGAGACGAAGGACACCGTATGCAGCATATCGTGTACAGGACGAACACCATCGATGATTGTCAGCCTATCCGGAGACACGGACTCGGCACGCGAAGGGAAAGGGAAGTATTGAGCAGACCAAACAGGAACGCATCACCGCAGCCACAGCAAAGCGGGTGACGATAAGTGAATGGATAACGTTCAGGAAGGGTACAACTGAAGTCCTGTTTGCGTGAGCACCGGAGATGGATGTAGATGGTGTTGAAGTCGTTTATGGGAGAGTTTCATTGACGGGTCACGGATGACATACGATCAAAAATATCATTGATTTAGTTGGCGGAGCTCTTTACAACGTATCGGGGGAATGAGAGATGCGTTTGACGCATCGAAACGGTGTGGGTCCAGCTTCGATCCGAGTCGCAACTGGTGCAGATTGATCTAGTCTGAGAATTCTAGATTATTCTTGGTCGGTAAGTCCTTGGCGTGTACACAGGTATGGGATTAAGGGTAAAATTGCAAGGATGGATACTTGACTGACGGATGTCCAAGCTGGGCAGCGCTATGTTTGGCGCTGTAAAAGCGCGCGGTGCTTTCTGCGCACACACAGATGTCATAACATGGGAAAGAACCCCCGAATCCTTGTGAAAAGAGGGTGTGTTTAGTTGGAGAGGGATATGGAAGGAAGTGACTCACTGCTTGCGGTGCACCGGGAAGTAAATTATTGCGGGGAATGCGGCGACTCATCCGTCAGACTTTGCAGGGTAGCAACCGGGGTGTTGACTTGAATGTCGCGGCAAGAAAGGCCCTGTAGCCAAATCCAAAGTACCAGAGCCAGTCAGACTCAATTTTTGCCATGACCGACATGCCCGCTTCCATGGTCCGTGTTGCGCAGCATGAGTTGTTTTTATTCATGTTATTCCCAACGTCCATCGCAGGGTCTAGGTCCAGCTACGATTTGGCAAGTGAGTTTCCCAACGGCGTAAAACTTAACTATTTCCATCTCACCCGAGTCCTTTTTGCTGAGATCATCGGAACAATCATTCCGCAATGCTAATCTGGCCGATTGTTGTTCAAAGTTGCAGATGCGACGGATCTTTTGCACGATGCAGAAGAAACTAAGCCAAAACAGGTGGGTAGAGATCGTGGTGTTGCGGTATTCCGTTTCTGCCCCGTGAGTCGGTATGCAGTGTCAGGTCTGCCTGCAATTGTCGGCAAAACAAATGCATCTTCCTATTTTGATAATTTGATGCACAAAGGGTTGGGATGCGACTACATCGCTCCTTCCATGGATCGTAGAGACCTGCATTCCGAGAAATCCTGACAATTCCAAACCTCCACCGCCTGCGTTGGCCCCGGAGAAACAGAGCCCTTCCACGAACTAGGAAACATCAACCATCAACAATTGGAAAAAAGTAAAACACTCCTCACCGTCCCGTCCCGTTCAGTCTGTATCGATGCTGGCGCATGTATACCGCAAGGTGAGTAGCCACATCATGGTGGGGACAGGAAGACTGTTTCCGAAACGTGTACAGCAATTTGGTTGAGAGATGGTAAGCCCACGGGCGCTTCCACACCTTTTTCCGCTTCAGCCTCAGTTCCTAGACAAGGTGACTTGGTTTGGATACAGCCGAGTACTATGGAGGACCGCAGGATATATATGAGTATTTTGGCACCAAAAACAGGAATCCTGTATTCTACTTCGTATAAAACGCGACTAGATCCTTGAGCGCATCACAAACAAAATGGCCGCACCCACCGACACCCAAACCATGTCCCCTACACCGTTCGGGCACGATATGCTACGTTTCTTCAACTTTTCTAAAGGTTACATCAACTTGAACAACGGTAAGCCATATCCCCCCGGTCTGCGGCGTATCTTATCTCATCTCCACCCCAGGTTCTTTTGGTTCTCTTCCGGGACCGGTTTCGAAGTTTTGCACGGAGCTGGGTGCTTCGATCGAAAGCAACCCCGATAAATACCACCGCATCGAGTTCCCGTCCTTGTTGAACGAAGCGCGTCGTCGCGTGTCAGAGTTCATTGGCGCGCATGTCGATGAATGTGTCTTTGTTCCAAGTACGACCGCGGGTATCAACACTATCCTTCGGAATATTGATTGGCGGGCCGATGATACTATCATCAAATGTTTGTATCAACCACCATTGTACTTTGTGGTTCATGAGACTGATTACTCATGCAGTTTCAACCACCTATCAAGGAGTAGCTCGCGTCCCTCAATATATCTGCGATATCAATCCCTCAGTGCAGTTATGCACTGTGGAACTTGAGTTTCCAATGTCGCATGTTACCATTATAGAACGCTTCAAGGAGTCCGTACGCGCCGTAAAACGCACTTGCGAAAAGCCTCGGATATTTGCCTTGATCGACTCTTTGGCGTCCCATCCTGGCGTCTACCTACCATGGAAGGAGATGGTGGAGGTCTGTCGCGAAGAGGGTGTTGTTAGTATTATCGATGCTGCACACTCGATTGGACAGGAAGTCGACATCAATCTTTCGTCCGTTCAACCGGACTTTTGGGTTTCTGTATGTCATTTTGCCTATCAACATCAGTCTGACTCACGCGTTTCTGACCACAGAATTGTCACAAATGGATGTTTGCCAAACGAGGGTGCACTGTGCTCTACGTCCCCAAACGGTTCGTCTTTTTGTGGACCCGTCTACGCCATCGATATTCACAGCTACTGTAGGAACCAGTATCTCATCAAATCAGCTTTGGTAACCTCTTGGGATTATACATCCCCTGCTGTCGACTCCTGTGGACACGTCGACACAGGCTTCGTCATCCAACACGAATGTGAGTATCCTTATTCCTGGTTTCGCAGCCTAGTCATTCTAATTCATCCCAGGGCCCGGAGCGATCGACTTCGCATCCTACCTGAGCGTCAGCGCTGCCCTTGACTTTCGAAGAAGCATCGGTGGCGAGAAAGCCATCAACGACTACTGCCACGGACTTGCGCTCAAGGGTGGACGCAGGTTGGCTGAGATTCTCGGAACTAAGTTGATGGACGAGTCACCCAACGCGGAGTTGACCCTGAATATGGTAAGAGTGACTTACACCAATCTCCATCGTCCGTTTTCAAAAAGGAATGTCCATTAACCCTTGTTCCTCGTACAGGTTAACGTACAGCTGCCTGTTTCTCCGACAGCGGACGCTGCACGCCTTGATGAGCTTCTCGAACACCGATTGCTCTCTGACTACAACGTCTCGGTGGTTCATTTCAAGCATGGTGCTCATTGGTGGGTTCGGTGCAGCGCTCAGATTTGGAATGAGGCAAGTCCTAGTCATAGTTCCTAGCCCTGCACCTTGTTGATGACTTTGCTTAGGTGTCTGACTTCGAGTACCTCGGAAACGCGATCCTTGATCTACTCCAAGAGGTCTAGCATCTCCACAAAGTTCCCATCTCATACCCATGAAGTACATAAGCCTCGAGGCGAGGCGCAGGCTAATACTTTACTGAAGCAAATCTATTATTTATTATATGCCATTTATGTAATTTTAGCCTTTTCTGTTCTCGTACCTTTTCGTTCAAATCCTCAGCCTCATGAAATCTCCGCCTGGCGTTGACTCAAGTGTCCCGGTTGTGTTCGAACCGTGTTGCGCGACACGAACGACGGCTTATTCCGCTCCCATGTCGTTTTCCGCGGTGAACACGAGGCGAACACGAGGTGATGAGACGAGTCATCGCCGACCTATGCCAGACCCACTCGTTATGGATAATTCCTGAAGGCACCGAACGTCAACGGTCAAGGAAACACAGCTTGCAGCAATACTGGCGCAATTGCATGACGACGAGCAGCATGTCGCGATTCCTGTGTCGCGAACCCATCCAGCTCCAGCTCAGCTTGTTCCAGTTGCATCGTGTAACTTGGCGGCCAAATGGGTTTGGCGTGTAAATTTATCTGGGTTTCCACTCATGGATGCATCACCACCGGTTACTGAATAGCTTGGACAATGTCGTACCATATTCGTGAGTCCGAAGTCCTGTGTGTGAGCACGTTGCAGGTCCATCATCTTGGATTTCGTTGGAATGCTCAACCTCGCAAGGTATCAAACTACTGCCATGCCGGGCCCAATGGCTCTCCTGCTACGGCCTGAGAGCTCGAACGCGATCCCCATGAGCACGCTGGCAACGAAGCTGCACATGTGAAAGATGGTGCATTTTCGCTGTCTTGTCAGACCTACCGTCTGGAAAATCAATACGGCGCAGTGACGATATGTAAATACGAGGCGATCGGATTCCAATTTATAAACGGCTTTTAGCCTCTTTTAGGCCGAATGCTGTGCCGATTGACATCATCATGGGATTTTTCCCATTGACCAAACTCTACTCCGTTCCGTCATGCAACCCTCCAACGCCGAACAGCTCTCAGAGCAATTCATCCAAGATAGTTTCCATAGCTACCTCAAATCGTCTTTGACCCAAGCAAAGCTTGAGAGACTTCTCGATGCGGATGTCCTCAGCAGCGCGGAAGGTGATCTGATGATCACAGGCGAGTATAGGCCAGCTTTCGGTCATTAACTTCTAACCAAAACACCTTCATAGGCCCTGCGTTATGCCTTTACTTCGCAGCGCTGCGATGTACAACAGATCCCCCATCTGTACCGCTGCCTAGGGCGGCGAAGCACTCGCAGCCAATGGATCTGTCCGCGAACAACTGCCCTCCAGCCTTTATGGGGTTTCTTCGATTATGGTCAAATGTTGTTCAGCCAATACAAAGCTTACCGCCTGAGCAGCAGCATGACCTTGCTCGTATCATATGTGGTCTCGAGCCTGTATCGCAGTCTGCGAGTCCATCTATCCATGGCATTGCTGCGGATCTTCGTGCAGTGGCAATAGAAATTAGCCAGCGCAGAAGCTTCCAAGACCGGTATGCATCCGATCTACAGGCCGCGTTGGACTCGGGTGCGGGCTCTAGTAGCCCCAGTGCTCACAAAGCATCATTCGTTCCGCCACCTTCTTACGATGTTGCCTCTCCACCACCCTCCCCGCGGCGGTCGCACGACTCCGTTCCTCCCTTACCACCCCGATCTCCACGCCATGCCAATAATAACACTCTACCCCTTCCAGACCCTTCTCTTCTCTCACCTACAGCTTCGACGTCCAGCTTCTCATCATCCAGTTCGAAGCAAACTATCTTCACACCGGAAACACCAGCTATCGAGATGATAAGGGAAACCTTATACGCCGCTCTTGCCGATGTCCTAGAAACTTACCCGACCCTGCATGCACTTCTCAAACGTGACCCCCCACGGGCGTACTTCGCCTCGGTTGGCTTCGCTATCTTGTATACAGCTACGAAAGCTGTGACGCCTGATGGGGAGGGTATTGTGGGTGTGCTCGGGAACGTGCTGACGCCCTCCGATTGTCCCACGGAACTACGGCCGTTCATGAATGAGCTTCTGGGTATAGGGAAGCAAGCCAAGATGATGGGAGAGGAGGATGACGAACTGGCTATCAAGTTTGCTACTGAGGGAAAGGAAATTCCTGATACCCCACGTGTCGAGCGTGCTAGGAAGATGCTCGAAGAGGGTGTTGGTTGGTCAACCCGGTCCAGTGCTGACATGAGTCGGCGGAGCGTTGAGGGACGGGCTGTGGCGTTTGTCAATAGGGTGAACGCTCTAGCTCTAGGAATGACTCGTTTGAGTGCCTTTAGAGAAAGGCAAGACTTTGTGTTTAAGGTTTTGGCTGGGATTTCATAGGGTCGCATGAACCCTTTTCATATCTTATCGTTTCTATAATAACACTAGCACTAGATTGTATTCAATCTGTATTTTACACTCATTCATCCATAGCCTTGTAGTATCTGCAATGATTGAACAGGGAGAGGCAATCACAAAGAAGCTCTACCACGGGGCTCAAACGGTAACAACAGGGCAATCAAGCCAGCTACACAAGAAATTCCTCCAGCAATGGAGATGGTTACGGGGTAATGTCTGCGTACATGGCGATGATAGGTGACTTGGACGGTACCTTCAACTTTAACATTGGGGGAACATGAGAGGTGGTATCCCACCACAATACCAAATATGCGATCGGCAGACACAGTTATAAGAGGAAGCCAAGAGGAAGATCAGGCTGGGTTCAGGGATTGTCAACTTCCATGTTCGCCTCATCGACCTCCGCCTCGTCGAACTTGCGACCTGGGAACAGCTGATCCACAGTTTAGTCAGGGGCAACTCCAACAGTTCTTGGATACACATACCAATGGCTGCGATCCCAGCGACACCACACATCCGCCAATGGGAACATCTCCTAATAACTTCTCGCCGTTCATAAGTCTGATCATCTTCTCTTGGTCGACGGCGGCAAAGATCACGCGCAACGGACCGTTGCGAAGAGCAGCGGGGAGTTTCTTTTTCACCTCCTGCAGCCCTGTCACTACGGTACTGTGCTCCCTAGATACTGTTGCCTGTATGGCGTAGACAGCCTGGCCATCGAACAAGACACCGTTTATACCACGAAAGTCGGGTGCACTGGGCCGCCAATAAAATGGTTCATTCGGAGACACTTCGTCAAGCCTGCAAAAGGTAGCTGGCGCAGGTTTGAGGGCGGCGGGAAGGTGCTCAAAAGGGACTAGACCTTTCCAAGTGCAGGGGATGTCCTCGCCAGAAGAAAATCGGGTGTGAACCCATGCCTCGGATAGCCATTCTGCGGCAGTGAGCGAGTAAGAATTGGCCATCAGGTCTGTGAAGAATCTGGTTTGATCTGCTGCAGAGACTGTTTGCAACGCCTTGGCCATCAGCTCCGCGAGGTATTGGGTGGGGATCCAGGGAGAAGGATGCACGCGGTTGGCAAGCCCGCTTCCGTCACGGCCAGGTCGCACAAAGACGATAAGAGAAGAAAGTGCTTCGCTGTCGAATGAGGGGCTGGTCAACATGCCGAGGAGATAAGGACGCCTGGAAAGGCGCCAGGCTCCCGAACGAGCAGCCCTCTGGTACTGTACCTCTTGCTCGGGTTCACGAGCAAGCGACACCATTATCCGAGCAGAGGGACCCCATTGAGAGACGATGTTGGCGCATTTGGCTTGATCCAAATTGAGGATGTGGCTACGTCGTCAGTTTTTAAGAGTGGAACTTTGGACGAGTAGAGATGATGTACGCAATTGAGGCCATTTCATTGGAAGAGGGCACATCCATCACATACATGAGGCCCGTTCTCTCCTTCAACCACCCTTTCCAATGCGCGTGTGAGGGGGGGCTGGCTTGGACGATGTATCCGGTGTAGTATCAGAAGGCATCACATGGTCCCTGTATGTGTTCGCTCGCGTTCGACAACATCCAGATGGGGTGTTTCCAGACGTTCCTGCGCTTCCACAAGGGGCTGTTATTGTCAGACAGGTGCGCCGTGACTTGGCGGTCGTCGAAGAGTAGATAATAGTACGCTGACATCTGGAGAGCGACCGGCTCTTTGTTGTAGAGACGGTCAATGAGGACGTAGATAAGAAAGAATGCTTTACCTGTGTGAGCATCAAGTATTAGCTAAGTCGGTGTTGACAGCCAGTTCACTCACCGATGCCAGGCTGACCCAAGATGACACACCCTGAGGCCCTACTGCTCCGGGCTGATTTCTTCCTGAGGTAGGCGAGTGTGTCGACGTATTCCTGTCGAATTAAAATCTTCCTTTCAATGTTGGGCCGAAGTATTTCCATGGCTGCTAGGTGAGGAGTAAGATCAAGAAAACTAAGCTGGGTTTGCTCTTGGTTCAAGACCGCCGTCTCTTTCTTCTGAAGCTTGTCGCGGGGAGCTCCCCAGAGATCCGAGCAGAATTGACATAGAAGAATGAGTTCGTCTGAGTCTGGGAGACACATGGTGGTGGTGCTGAGCGCTGAAGACGAAGGTACACCGTGGCACGTGAAATGGGATCGTGGCTAGGGGCGCGTCGTCATTTTCATTGAAAGCGGCAACAGTCTGAACAGACGAGAGAATACGTAGGGCTACCAGGTTCCTAATTGTCCCTCTCCCTTTTCCGCTGGGTAGGCTGCGCTACAAAGACGCACGACCACGAGGCTCAAAGGGCAACAGCAAAGCTATCAGACCAGCAGCACAGAAGATACCCCCCGCAATAAATATGGGCACGGCCGAGCTCAGGTCTGCATAGATAGCAATAATAGGTGACTGTAAACACTCAAACATTAGGCTCGGTGAGACGGGAAGCGTGAGAGATCGTAACACACCATGATCCCAAATACGCGGTTGGCAGACGCAGTTATCGCGTTTCCGGTGCCCCGGTCTTTCGTAGGGAAGACTTCCGGACTCAATGCGTATAAAACGCCATACATCACATTACTCGTAAAGCTATAACCACAATTCCATCCAAGAAGTGAACTTGACGAACGCGCCGTCGTGGATGCGAGTATAAAAGCACCGGTAAGCACTAGTCCGGATAGTTGTGGGTCGTGATTCAATGGGAATGGATCAAGATACTCACTCGTTGAGATGGCTAATGTTCCTCGCCGGCCTAGAAATGGAAGTTCCACCATCCAGCCTGCTAGTAGAGCTCCAGGGACTCCAATGACGCTTAGAATAACTTGCTGGAAGGACAACAAACGACCCTGTTAGTTGTTTGCGTCGAGAAGCAGGAGAACACCGGGGACAAACATTCCGGTAAGTCAAATACACAGATCCGTCGCCAAAGTCTGCTCCCCTGGTAGCTAAACTGGGATAGTGGAAAAAAGAAGATGAGCCCGCAACACAGTGATTTGTGATTCAGGAAGTAAGGGGGGAAAAGTCGAGATACATACTAGAAGGTCACAAAACTGTTGTACCTGATCGATCGTTCAGCTTGGACGGAGAAATCGGGATCTAGGAAGATGACCCACAGAGGAAAGGCTAATCCAATGAGAGCTGCAAGGCCGTGAGTCTGCGGTAAAATTGGTCGAGAAGTTGAGATACTTACCCCATAGAATGATGAGAATACTCGTCGAGTAGGCTAGTTTCCGAGTGGCAAACAAAGCTTTGACGTGGGAGGAGCCGAATTTCGAGACATGCCTTCGAATGACCGCGATGGCTGATGCATCCACAGTTCTCTTTTCGCTAGCGAGCCCTTCTACGTTGCCCACCGACGAAAGCTGATCGAGGGTGAGCGAGCTGAACTTGCCATTATGTTTGGCAAGTTTGTGCACGACGGCCACCGCTTCTTCGTCCCTCCCTCGCCCCATGAGGTATTTCGGGCTTTCATACAGTTTGAATACGAAGAAGCGCAAGGCCCAGAGAACAAGCATGAGCCCGCCCATTGCGAAAAGAAAATATCGCCATCCTTGATTAGACGAACGAGAGCATGGGGTGGACGGGCACGAGAAGTTTCCGATGAGCGGCCAGGCAACCTAGATAGGGAATTGATAAACCGTGGATATGGTTGAACGCTGACGTCGAAGGTGACCTACCAGACTTCCAAGTAGCTGCCCAAAGGCCCACCAGATCGACAACACGGTGAGAAGATATTGATGAGTGGCTGGGACAAACTCTATCCAGACAATTACCCGTTAGAGTACATCGTTTATAGCTGCCGTTTGTGGACAGACCTAAGAATATCGATGAATCCACTGGCAGATTCCCACCAACTCCAATCGACCAAACAGCTGCGAGGGACGTTAGCGCGACAAAGTTGGGTGACGCCCCCGCGACGACGGCGAAAATCCCGACTATGAGAAGGGTTATGTTGAACGAGATCCTACCAGAGTGATTGTCAGCAGCGTTTCGGGTGAAAGGCTCGATGAATGGCGAACCTACGGCCCCAAATGTCGGAACCGACGCCCCAGAACGCGGCACCTAAAAGTAAACCGATATTTTGGCCCAGTTTAAGGAGAGGGCCATCGAAATTGAATTCGTTCACGACTGGAGGTAGGATGAGGCCTGTGACGATCTTACGAGTCCCTTGAGAACGGTGTGGTGGACCTGATGTTCACACGTACCGGCCACAGGTTATCCCTGAGGTCCTCGATGTCAGCGCGTTTCATCATGGTAAATTCTCAGAGGGCACCCCATCGACTGACAT
>BEWF01000189.1:0-30082 GCA_002583695.1 Pleurotus salmoneostramineus
CCTCTCTGGATAGGGTCTAACATAGACATAGCGTCGTCGAGCGGGCTGAAGAAACATAAGCCACATCGTCTACAAGCCAAAAGTGTGAGTAGGGAAGAAATAGAGATAGGGATGGGTTCAAGACTCACGACAACTTGCTCAGCATCCATGACATGACTACACGAATATGACTCGATGCTTGGGTGAACGGCGCAGCGCATGTATCCCCTCTTCTTTGAGTCCGACAAGCCTTGATGATAGCGTGTGGAGATCCAGCAAGCGAGAACCAAGGGCTGGTTACTGGTCAACGTAGACGAGCGGTCATTGGGCGGCGTAAGGTTCGAGGTCGGTGGGCATGGTTTATCTTGGGTGAGATGCGTAGAGCGTAGATGAGCTAGGCCGCGTCAACGTTGGACGAGCACGAGGGAATGAGAGCGATTTTTGGTCGCTGGGTTGAGTTGGGTACGATGCGAGAACACATTGAAGTTTCACAGCTGTCTGCAAGAAGGAATGAAAGATGAGGCTATAAGGAAGCGAGTGAGCGCAACGAGACGACTCACAGTGGTATGATAGCATAGAATGCAGGGAGTCATCCGGGTTTTCGGTGGTTGGCCAAATTCGTCGTTGGTTGCTGGGACCACAGATTCGGGGCGGTCGTGTTGTTGAGTACTCAGCGAAGCTAGCGAGGTTCGTCGAAAATAACCCTGCTGCTTGCGTCTATTTACCTCTCTTCGTCTTCATCCAACGAACCGACCAACACCGCTTGCTCTCACTCGGTCCCGTCACAGCTTCCAACCTCCAATTATGTCCATGTCGAGCGGATCGATTTGCCCATTCATGCTTCGGTCTTGAGGTGACGACATTCGCATAGATGATTGGGTATCTTTGAAGAAAAGGGATTGAGGGGGAGAGATGAACCGATGACGCGTCGTTGAGAAAACGGTGGCTATGCTTTCACTTTGTAGAGTACACTAGCGATTTGAAGCCAAACAGACCAATCTGCTCGCACTGACACCGGCACCATCGCTACACGTCCACACGCTCGATCGACGCAATACCAACGGACTACTCAGTCTACCCCGAGCCAGACCGTAAGTCGTACTCACACTCACCGCTTTGAGTAAAAGCAACTGAAGAAAAACGCGATCTCGGTACAGCGACAAGCGGTGTCAAGCTTGAACTCCATCGCTGTTGGGACGTGAGTCCAACTCAGCACTTCCTTCCCCTTGGCTGCCCCCTGTTCGCCCCTTTTACAGACGTCGAACGTGAGTTGCGACCCGCGCTTCGAGTTCAGTTCTTCGACTTTCCGGAGACTGTATACTCAAGCCATAAAGCCCTTTCATGGAGTTTCGTGCGGGGATCATTCCACCCGCCAATTCCTTAACAGGAATAGAGCTTCCCTGGGAGTGGCCGGACATCCGTTTGACATCTCCTATGTTTTAGGAAGTAGCTGAAACTAGGAGCAAGCGGGGATGGTGATGAGAGATGAGAGATGAGTCACATAATCCTGGATTGGTGTCCATCCCGGACCGATATGGTTTACTGGTACACAAACCATTGGTGTACTTTCTACTCAGTTCACATGTGGAGCGACTTAAGAGCGACCACGAAGTATGGGAGTATTATCCCTCTCGACAAGCTTGATGCTTCCAGAAAGCGATGAAGCTCCATCCACTTAGGTCTGTGGTTTCGCCCATCTCATAATCACCTAGATCCTTCCATGAGAAGGGTTAATAAATCCAGAGCAATAGTTGGATCGGACTGAATACTGACATCGTCACACAACAGTCAGCCTGTGTCGTCCACTTCTTCCCACTTATCTTATGCTTGTTGTTATTGCTACGCGTCCATTTGAACGTCTTTGATCTCCAGTCGCATTTGGTCCTTCAACGTTCATTTTCAGACAAGCAGCTTCGCTGGAATTCATCTTCAAGCAAGTATAATTCTCGTGAACCCGCTAGTAGTACGATCTCGTGTTCGTAACGTTCCCGATACTTGATCACAGCCAGTCGCCCAGGGACCTCCTGTACAGATTGATCTCCGGTTGAGATGAGATTAGATCTGTGCACACGTCCGTTTGGGTTTCCCACCTTGCGCTGTTATCTTCCACCACAAGATTCAAGTAGTTTTCGCTCCCAGGTTATCCAGCGATGGTATGTAGCTTAAATTCTGGACTGTCTATTACTGAGCTCGCCATCTTCAGCCGGTTACGACCAACACCAACGCCCAGCTTTTGATCGATGAGCAGCGGCGCGCATTGGGGACACTCCGAAATACTCACAGTGCGGTTGCTTACCTATCGGATGAACTTCTCGCCAGAGCTTTCGTCTTTCTCAAGATTGAAACTGAGCTCGAGTGGAAGGCTGCTGACCGATATCCCTTTCATGATCAATACGCCTGGATGCCTGCGACGGCCCATGTTTGTCAGGCGTGGAGGAAGATTGCGTTGGATGTACCTCGTTTATGGTCATTCATCTCGATACCGTCTACCTCTTCCAGGGAGATGGTGGAGCGCTCGAAGGGAGCTCCCTTACAGATCAATCTGAAGCTTCCTTCAGAATACTTTTCCCGTGATCCCGTAGACTACGGGAACAAGGAACTCGAGTTTTGGAATCAAGTGGCTCAGTTTGTCCATCCCAACAAACACAGATTACAGGAGATCGCCGTCCACGCACCACACACGACGTTCATGCGCCTCCTCTCGTTTATTGGAGCTGGATTCCCTTCATCTGTCCCTTCCGTGCGCCACGCACTTGCGCCGATGCTCGAGGTCCTGGAATTCCGTCAAGACCACCATGATTTGGAGAAGCCCGTGATCACTAGACCACTACCGTTCTGGACGGCCCTACCAAAAATGCGCACTCTGTTCCTTTTGGGTTCGCCCCTACCCAAGGATCCATTTCCATTCATGCCTGAGCTTCGACGCCTCGAGATTGCTTATCCCCATGATAATTTAACGTTTCCTGTCGATGTTAACTGGCTTCTTCACAGCCTGAAGAACACACCAAACGTTGAGGATGTTTACCTCATGAATCTGCATTACTCCTCAGCCACCAGTCCGCGCAAACCCATCTCGATCTCCCTCCCGCAGCTCCGTCGAATGAAGCTCGGACCTTACACACAGATCGACACTCTTACCCTCTTCGATTTCTTATCCGTTCGACCCTTAGCGTTCATTGAGTGCTTGTACACTCTTGCGCCGCTTCATACTTCAGTCGACTCTGACCGTCTTGGGCGTACCCTACTCAAGTTCGCTGGGTCCGAGCATCCGCAGCCAACAACAGGACCACGAAGGGAGCGAGATCTAGTCGAGATGGTACTTTCTACCAGGTCTCGCATTAACATCTGGATCAAGCGACCAGGACCGTCCAGTTCTGCAACGGATGATCGCGATGTCAAGCATGGGACACCCATTTTCCATATTGAACTTCGCTCGTGGGTAGAAACACCCAACTACATAATCAAGGCATTTCCCCTCGCGCGACTTATCAGACTCACTTTGATGCACAAAATGTCGATGTCAGATGCACTCCGTGTCCTCATCTGGTGTGATCACGTTCGGGTCCTTGAGCTAGCTGACTCGTGTAACCTGGACATTTTGGCTGCGCTCTTGAAGCCTGATGATTGGGAAAACAAGGGAAATGGAAAAGGGGGAGGGCGAGCTTCGGAGAGGAGCGAGGAAGCTGAAGAGTTGCACCGACGACTGAGTGTTGCGTTGGTTCCAAACCTTGATCACCTCGTTTTGCGGAAAGTCTCCTTCAGTTCCCTTACGCGAGCCGATAGCGAGGCCCCCAGGCTTCTCATGTGCCTAGCAAAGGAACGAAGCAATATTACGGTCACATTACTTGAATGCGAAGGTATTCCTTTGAACTTCCCTGCGGAGATGAAGGAGGTGGCAACCGTCAACTGGGATGGGGAAGGATGTGAACCGCCATTTGTCGAGTCTGATCATGACAGCGACAGCGACGTAGCGAGCGATGAGGTTGATGAAACTTCGGACAAGGATGACTCAGAGGTTCCAAGTGGAGAGGACAACGATTGCGAAGAGGACGAGGCCGCAGACGACACGGGAAATAGCGAAGGTACCGTTGATGATGAAGGCGACAGCGAAATAGACATTAGCTGAGGCCGTTCACCGCGTTTCGAGAAGGATGATGTATGATGATGTAGGTTTATTTGTTTGAATATATCACTTGAGCATTGAAACAAGCGTTCAAAGTTTGGATCTTTTACGCAGCGTTGAATACACAGCGTCGGCGGTTACAGAATAAGGCCTGGTATCCATAGGAATATTTATTTTGGGTGAACGTAAGTAGGTTAAATTACTGGGATGTTCATGAGGGTCCTCGTGAGGATAACTAGCGATGATGGGGGAGGCAGAGCGGAAGAAGCAGCCAGGCGCAGGAAAGTGCAGCAAGGAGAAGGAGGACGTGACGAGGGGACAAAGCAGTTGGAGAGAAATGAGTGCTCTAAAACGAGCGAAGGGATAGCCAGAGCAGAGTATGTATAGTCTATGATCGAAACCGCGTGCGATCGAAGAATCAAAGGAAGAGGTCGAGCCGAAGAACCTATGAGACGAGAAAACAGGCGAATAAGAGGGTAGCGACAAGGAAGGAATGGAGAAAGATGGAACACAAGAATAGATCACGGAGGGGATATGAGAATGGTAGTAAAGAAAAGCATTGAAGTCATACAGCAAAAGTATCGACTGTCCGTCTGATCAGGAAATGAAAAGGTACCTGGATCGTCCGGAGTATTCATCATCTTTAGTATGATCGCTTTCTTCTTACGTTCCTCGTCTACGCCTACCATCGTCTTCATCAGACCCGGTACGAGGTGAACCCTCGAATACCCATCCTGCAAAGTGCTTCATCGACTCCTCACCCATGACGACGACTGGGCTTCCACTTCAACAGCGTCAGCCGTCCAGGCGGGTGGGGGTAAGGTTTGGGTAGATGATACTGACATGAGCAGCAGAATCGAGTTTTGAATGCCCTATTTCTGAGCGAACGAGATGAACGCCATAGAGTATGGAGGCTAGGTATGACGGGTTACGGCGGCTTGGTGGATGTGGATGCGGTCCCGAGGGGTCACAATCCGATGGCACGGGATGACGGAGAGATGGGGCAGTCATCGCCGCGCAAGGTCGTGATACCTCGAGACGACTCATGTGGGAGTACCTGAGACACTGTGGCCATGTAGAAACAGACGGTCCACGGTCTTCATGCGGTTCGATCGCGTGGTTCGACATTGCACAGCGGGAAGGTGTCCTCCTGGTTCGCGAACGATGATCTATCTCTGGATTCGATAGCCGTGGCCACGGTGTGGGTTGTCGCCTGGAAGGTTTGACGATAGCCCTCCGAAGGAGAACGCATGGGCGCATATGCTCGTCATAACAGTGTTCCTGTAGCGTTCGAGTGGGATGTTCGTCCCTAGCTGCGGTGAAGGCTATGTTCCCGTCACCGGGTGGAGGTTTCGACCTCGAAGACAGAAGCATACTGTTTGGCATCAGAACGACGAAGAAAACAGGAAGGAGAGGGAGTGGCGATGGATGAAGGTGGTGAGGAAGGGCGGGGTCCAACGCGTACGTACCTTGGGTAGCAGAATCAACGTTCCGACCACCACGAGCAGCCGGTTCAAAATCTACCCAACGCCTCCAGCTTCCCAAGCCTACAGTTCCACGAGTCTTGAGCCTGGTCAGATTCGTGTTTATGGAGATGGAACGCGAGTACTTTGGGGTCGAAAGCTACAGGAGCAAGGAAGACCGATGGATAAGAGAGAGGGATAGAGAGGACGAAGAAGGGACGTACTTACCAGTCCAATCGTCCTACTACCTCAAGCTGAAGATTCAGCTCCGTTGCGTTTGCACTTCACCAGCGAAGGGGCGACGGCGTTGAGTCATTTCGTTCCAATTACGGGATGTTGAAAACACAAAGTTTGTTGTTGGGATACGATGGAACAGAAAAACTGAAGAATCCTCGAGTAAGCGATTCGGGGTTGGCGGTGGGGTGAAACTGGCCTATAGGAAGGATAAGAGCGTGGAGGAGGAAAGAGGAACAATGTACACACACCGTAAGCCGATAGCTTCGTCGACGGCGTCCCTTAAGGCCAAGGGTCCTGCTGACAGGTACAGATGTGGAGAGATATGGAATCGTTGGGCACGCGTGCAGCTTATTCGAAGCGAAAAAAAGGCGAACAGACTCCAGAGGCTGAATGTATGACAGGGAATCATCCGAGGCAAAAGTCATCTTCAGTCGCAGGTACCGTATACAAAGCAGGCTTGAAAACATGTTTTAGCTAGGTCACACACCCGACGTAGACTGAATTACTTACCAAAGGACCCAGGTAGAAACCATTAGTCCCTCAGATAGGACGCGGTTACTCAGGAAAAGAGCTAGAAACAGAAATAAAAATGAGCAAGACAAAAGGAGACATGAATATAAGGGATTCAGAGGACATACATTCCGTCGTGATGAGGTATCTCGCTTGTCATGGAAAAGAACGTGAAGTCGTTCGAAGTGTTCATGTGCAAGGCTTAGGTGTTGACAAAGGCTCGACGACGACTGGCCGCGTCATCCATCACGTGAGGTCGTCCAACAGGGGCTTCGTACTTCGAGGTAGGATAGAGTACAAGAAAAAAAATCAGACAGCAAGAACCTTTCGACGCCTAGACATCTTCCTCGCCATGAGCATGTTAGCTTTTCTCTCACTCTCCTCGTCTCCGCCGCCCATCGTGTTCATCAAACCCGGTACATGATGTACCCTGGAATATGCATCGCGCGAAGCTTCATCGACTCCTCGAGGCACAATGACCACGGATATAGCCAGCCGCTACAGACGCATGACGACGGCTGGGCTTCCACTTCAACAGCGTCAGCAGTGAAGGTGGGTGGGGGTAAGGTTCGGGCAACATGAACAGCGGAATCGAGCTTCGAACGTCCTGTATTTGAACGAACGAGATAAACGATATGTGGATGCTGGGTATGACGGGGGAAACCGCAGCGTGGTGGATGTGATCCCAAGGTCTCGCGAATGGATGGCAAGGGATGGTGAAGAGGGGGCAGCCGTCGCTGTGCAAGGTCGTGACACCTCCACACCTTTCCCTCGACTGTTGTGAAGGATATCGGCGCCGACTCCTCCGCCCGCAGTCAATCCTCCATCCAAAGTCCACGTTGTAGATGCGAGTGCATATGTCCATAGAAACCGATCGGGACGACATGTCAGAACGTTGTGGTTAAGCAGGAAGGCTAGCTCTATGGTCTTCATTGCGTGTCGAGCGCGTGGTTTGACATTACGCAGCGGGTGCGTGAGTTGCTTTCACCGTTCTCGTATGATGATTGAGGGCTCCAGCTCCGGCGTCGACAGCGGTGACCACGGTCTGGCTTAGTGCTTCCAAGGTTTGGCGATCATCATCGAAGGGAGGAGGACACATGGGCCCATATTCTCATCATAACGGTGTTTATGCAGCGCTCGAGTGGTATGTGCTTCCTCTATTGCGATGAAAGCAATGTTCCTGTCACGAGTTCTTGGTGTAGGTTTTCGACCTGGAGGACAGAAGCACAGTATCTAGCATCAGAACGGCCACGAAGAAAACAGGAAGGACAGGGGGTGGCGACAGATGATGGTAATGAGGAAGAGCGGAGATCAACGAGTACGTACCTTGGGTAACGGAATCAACGTTCCGACCACCACTAACAGCCAGCTCAAAGTCTCCCCAACGCCTCCAGCTTCCCAAGCCTACAGTTCCACGAGTCTTGAGCCTGGTTAGATTCGTGTTTATGAAGTTGAAACATGAGTAGTTTGGGTTCGAAGGCTAGAGGAGCAGGGAAGACCGATGGATAAGAGAGAGGGAGAGGGAGAGGGAGGACGAAGAAAGGACATGCTTACTAGTCCATTCGGCGAAGCACACGACATCCTATCTCTTCCAGCTCAAAGTCACCTCCAGTGTGTTTGTACTCTACCAGCGACAGGGCAACGGTGTTGAATCAGCTAGTCGCGATTACGGGATGTTGAAAAATTTGAACACGCCGCTTGTTATTGGAATACGATGGCTCTGAAGAGGTGACGAGTCCTCGAGTGATGGTAGGGGTGAAGCTAGCAAAGAGGAAGGATGAGAAGGAGGAGGAAAGGAAGAGATTAGGTGGAAACGCACCATAAGGCAATTAGCTTGTCGATGACGTCCCTCGAGGGCAGAGATCATGCTCGAAGAGATGTGAGATGGTTCGACGCGAGTGACTGAGCGAAAGTGGGCAAGGTCTGAGTGGACAGGACACGTCATTTGAAAGGACAGAGAAGGCGAATATGCGTGGACCATACCAGACACCGGAATTATCTCTGATTTTGGGAAGCTCAACAGCCGGAACCCAGCTGAGATGCTTCATGACTTCGGGCGGCTCAGCTCTTGATGGAACCTTGCTTTTAGGAGCGGTAAGGTCGAAGAAGATGAGAAAGAATGCAGCAAAGGGATGGACATAGGAAATGACTGCAAGTTCCTGGGATCCCCGTTGAGCAACAGTTGCAAGGGTGTGTTCAGCAAGGTTGAGGGAGAGTAAAATCTGACAGAATCCACGTCGTCGCAGGGGCTTGTGATGATCTAGGTTGAATGAGTTGATATCTTGCGTGGTTGGGAAGGTGGAAGGGGAGGAAAAGTCGTCGTTGTTGATGATGAACCTGGAACGTCCGTGGGAAATAGATAAGATAAAGATCCCTCATTTCATTTTGCTCTTCCTTCTTCGACGCTAAACATACTCACCCCACTTTGATCTTTATAGCTCCAGGAGATCGAGGCGCTGCAGAGGTCTTATCATAGAACCTGGTACATACTCAATTATTTTATTTTCTCCGTTGGTCTTGCTTTAGGAGCACCGTTTCGACGCCGAACCAACATAAGCTGTACCCTTCATCACAGACTGTGTTCTCCTCATTCCCCAGCATAGGAGGGGGATGGAGAGCGGAATGGTGTGATGGTTCCACTTCTACCAGCGGCCTCCTCGTCATCACCCTCCTCGGTGTCCTTTTGTTCTTCTTCCTCCTCCCCCAGCTCATCGTCGGTGAAATCGTCGGTTCCTGGTTCCTTCTCACTGTCACTCCCACTCTCATCTTCGTCTTCATCTTCTGGATCGGGTGTCGGGCTTCTGCGTCCTTCCCCATCCCATTGGACGTTGACCAGAGCTTTCAACGCTGTGATAAAATTCCACGGGATATCTGTACACTTGCGAATTGTCGCCGTCTTGATGTCTCCCCTGCGAGTAACCAGTTGCTTGAGCAATTCCTCCAGCGGTTCGACCGTTTCTGGCGGAGTCGAACGGAAGGAAACGTCGCGAAGAACGATATGGTTGAGTTTGGGCAGTGGAAGTGATGGCATGTCGACCCCAACTTCATCCTCCACTTCCACCCCATTGTGCTTCCTAACGCGAGGACGATCGGTATCCACGCGAGGAATAAGTATGGCTAGAACAAGTCGGTTAACCGAGCCAGCTAGCTCGAGGACTCGAGTTTTGGTGCACCGAGCGAACAGTGATTTCGCGTCCACGATCTCGAAGTCATGGTGGTCGGCCAACGTGAGTCGGACGATCTTGGAAAATGGAAACGCGGCGGTTGAAATGAATTGTTTGTGTGGTTGACCATATGAAGACACTGTAATTTGAAATGTTGCTTGCCCTTGATCGGATGAGTCATTTACCCCCTCGACAGTAGGTTGTAACGGCCGCTTTATTGATATAGTGAGCCCTAAATAAAGAGAAATGGTCAGCTCGATGGATTTGTCTTCATCAGAGCTGGTCAGAGGTAGTCTATTGATAGGCTGGGTGTGTGCGCGTGTAGTGAGATCGGTGAATTTGCGCAGAGTGCGGATGAAATGGGAGAACTCTTCAGGAGCATTGATAAGCGTCTCGGGAAATGAGCATTCAACAGAGGTCGAACCAGGCATGGAGATGAAGTCAAGGAAAGTGAGCACGTCAAGCGAGCTGACATACGATTCATTTCGCAGTTTCAGCTTTTTCAGTTTCGGGAGTGATATGTGAATCGGTTTGCGAGCATCGTCGTCTGAGGCCCACTGAATGTGTGAAAACTCGACATCTTCGACGTTCGGTGTGTTCTTGAGGCTATGAAGGAGCCAGGTGATGCTAATGGGGAGTGAGATACCGCCTAGTGGAGAGGCAATCTCGAGATTGCGAAGAGCAGGCAAGAAGGGCAACGCGTTCGAGATTAGGGGGGATCCTTGGAGGCGAAGAGTATGCAAATTTGGCAAAGAAGTCCAGAAGGGGATTGTCCTGGATGTACGCTGCCTGAAGGGATCGTGGCGGTCAACGGCGAACTGGATGACCTTGAGCATGGACGAGTGGCGGATGACGGAGTTGGTTGAGGTTTGTTCGGCTCCGAGGAGGTAGAGGAATTGCATGAAGGTCAAATGCGCGCCGTGGAAATATATCTCTTGTATCCTGTGCTTGTTAGGCGGGACTATCGCGTTGATTTGAGCCTGATATTCCGATTCGCGAGTTAAGTCGGAGAGTTGCCTGGGGAAGTTTTGGTTTGGACATGGATGAATGACGAAGATCTGTATGGGAAGGCCCTGCGAACGCTGTAAGATGTCCGGAGCAGCCAACGATGGCACGATCACGGATGTCCAGAGCTGTGGGACATCCGAGCCAATGTTTCTCCACGCCTGACATACGTGAACCGTCCCTTGCATCCAGTTGTATAGAGCAGGGAAGTCGTACATCACATCCAGACCTTCGAGGATTTGTTGCTTGACAGAGGCGAAGATTCGAGCGAGGATTTCGTTGGAGAGGGAAGAGACCGCGCTGTGGGTGTTTCTCAGGGTTCGCATCGATCGCATCTGCTCATCGATAACACGCTGGGCATGTGTGTTGGTTGAGACCGGCTGGACATAGCGTGAGTGATCGCGTAGATCCAAAGATACACACCCACCATGGCCGAAGGAGCGGTAGATTCGTGTGTATTCGTCGTCTCTGGTTATGTACTTGGGAGTAGACAAGCAAGGGCCGGGAATTTGAGAGTCGAAATATCGTGTGGGCTTTGATTGTATCACTAAATCTAATCTTATCTAAGGAATCAACGGGCGAAGAATTATTCCAGGGAGGGGACATATTGCGTGAGGACGAAATACACAGGCAAGAGGTGAGAATGCCGCAAAGGCTGGTAGAATCATGGAGGCTTCCTCCCGAGCTCTGACATGTTGGACCATGTCGGCGGTCGTGTTCAGCGTGTTCATCCAATGTTCATCGGGGATACTGAACCCAGAAAGTGCGATATTGTAAAGATGGGCGTTTAAGACTCGCGCTTCGAAGCGTTTCCAAGAGTCATGAAAGTCGATTGGAGTAGACGAATTGTTTCCGTGCTATTTGGATTGCCACAACACAGGTAGATGAAGAGCCTCCATCTGTTCGCAATTAATACAACGGGGTCCTAGCCATTGACCACCGTCCTTCTATGTACATCCTATTCAACATCTCAGTCCTTAGCTCCTGAACCATACCCTCCCACACGCGCGGCGACGCTGGTATTTTTCTAGCCTCCCAAAACGTGCTGGTAACCAACATGTCATATTCTATTCGTCTACGTCTCCTC
Organism: Pleurotus salmoneostramineus; assembly: GCA_002583695.1. NCBI lineage: Eukaryota > Fungi > Basidiomycota > Agaricomycetes > Agaricales > Pleurotaceae > Pleurotus > Pleurotus salmoneostramineus. Next base: position 11,569 of record BEWF01000189.1, read on the forward strand.
CCGGCGACGCAAATCCTTGATACCTCATACTCTCCGTTGGAGCGCAGAAGGTGAGTCACGGAGTTGACCAAGGTTTCTGTGGGATGAACGTACTTGTAGTTGTTGATGGATCTACATCGAGAGTGTATGGACATGGTGGTAAGTATGGAGAAATTTGTACGATGTTGATGTATCAGCCCAGGGTTGTAACTAAGATAAATAGAAACGATCCTGGTAAGAAATACGGAGAGGGCATGGGAACGTAGGAATGTAACACGAAAATAGGATAAGCGAATGTAAGGGAAGAGGAGAGGAACGGACAAAACACGAACCAAGTCAGACGATCACGGTACCGAGAGGAGAGGAATTCCAAATGTCTTCTTGAGCTAAAAATTCCTTATATGATATCATCGTCTTCCAGACGTTCTCATGCCATCCTTCGGCGAGTGAACAGCGTTGCCCGACACCATGGACGGCGGAGAAGCTCGATCGGCTGTGGTGGGGAGGACCTTAACGATAACACATCACTCAACAGCTCTTCTCCTTCTCTTCTCCCTGAACATACAACCCCCAGCAGATATCGAAGGTGGACATGCATATCTCATACAAATGAGTCGTCGACGCCCGGGGCTGTGAAGTTTTCATGGAGAAATTATGGTATGCAGGCCTTCGAGTCCCTAGCCCGACCACCAATCAAGTCCATGGCCAACACAAGCGACCGAATCTTCAATGTTGCTTGAAGACTGGTTTGATGGACAACGAATGGGTTCGAGGTACGCGCAAGATGGAGTTACTGGAGGAGGAAGATCATGAGGAGAGGAAATGAAAGGCAGGAGCCAGGACAACTGCTTTTGTTGCGTCTAATTGGTGTTCGCATTAAGCCTGTTGCCGTTTTCGCGGGTACTTCCCGTGTACGCGGGGTCGCTGGATATGCGTATGTTTCGTTCACAGTACATATGAAGCAGGGGGTGGATCTGGTCACAGATGAAATGAGGACTTGGTAAAATAGTATGACAAGGGGGCCGTACCTAAACAAACGACCAACATCTAGTTTGCCACCTGCCTATTGCTCAGATTGCTCGTGCTCCAGTGGCTGAACCGGTCGCTGTCCAGTCTCAACATCCTGAGATGACGCCACGGCTGGCCGTCGTGACGTTGTGAAACCCGCAGGCAAAGCCATCGTCGATAAGTCCAGTGTTCGCATGCGGTGGAAAACTAGAAAAGGGACAGGTTGGGAATATGGATATTCAAAGGAGAAATGGAATGAGCAACAAAGGGGGAGAAAGACTGGGATAGCTCTCGAAGAAAGGGAAAGTAGAAGGTGTAGCTAGCCGTCACTGTTCCGTCGCGATACCTGATGTATGAACAACGACATCAAGGGGAGGATAAACTGATACAGTGAAGGAAGCGGCGGAGGAACTAAGAAGTGTCCGGCTGATATGGGAAAGAACAGAGATGTGGCCGATTTTTTCAGATCTGGCTTCATCGTCTGGCTTCATCGTCTCACCCGCCATGCACAGTGAATTGACCACTGAGTATATTGACCGCAGAGGTATACCGTGCGCAATGGCAAAAAGCTCCGTCGAGGTACATAGAGGCTTGAGGAGGACATTGACGTGGTCAACCAGCTGAAGGAGACTGAGCACTCTTCGTCTTGTCATCCGGTCCTCTTACTCTTCCTAGCAGCAAAACCACACGGTGACAGTGGAGGTGTGTTACTGGGTCGTCGTGGGAAGTGGAGGCTCGTCATGGCTGCGTAATCGTGCGTGTATATTTGAGCTTCAGGCCAGCTACTGAAACCGCTGCAAGCGAGTGTCAAAGAGAAGGCTGTTTGAGAACTGGGAATGAGATCACGGGTAGGAATACAGTGAGGCGTAGGAGAACGTACCGGTCGTAAGCCAGAACTTCGAAGCGACAACCTTTTAGCACGCATCCCCGAATTCTTTCCACCAATCGCCACAAGTCGTTTGTCCATCCAAGCTTCGTCCTACTCTCATCAAGTTCGAGCAGGTGTGTCCATGATTATCCCCTCCGACGCCTCTCATCCACTAAGCCAATTCCTGATAGTAACACAATGAGCCGTTTGTGGATGGCTATACTCTTCAAGGACCTGAGAGAGCTCGATGAGCGATCAGGTGGGACGTAATCTGTGAGCTGGAGATGAGTACAACAACGACGTAGGGGAGGAGTAGGGGGAGTAGGAGGAAAAATTGTAGGACATACCGTTCGCGGCGACGATCAACCAGCAAGTGATGTCGCTGCGTGTACTTCGGCTGGCCAACAATTGACTGGTACAGCTCTGCTCGTGGCTGCCGCTACTCCTGCTGCTTCACTGCCGAATCACCTGAATCACCCTTCCTATGAACCCGATCCAAAGCCCCATCCTATCCACATGACTCAGGCTCAGACTCATACTAAGAGCCTCCGTCTAATTCCCAATGTCAGAGATTGTATTCGGAGTGGCTGGAAACGTCTTGGGCGTGAGTGTAGGCGTCGTAGGAAACTGTGCTGGTAGAATGCAGGAATCGGCTGTTGACTTGAAGATTTTCATGGTATTGAGGAATACGGTGGTGCTTGTGGTACTGGTGGTGGAGAGGGAGGTATGCGTGTTGATCCCGGGTGCGGTCGACGATTCTGAGGAAGGTGTTTGTGCTCGGATACATACATATCAAGCGCGAAGCGTGACTTTGGTTGTTGCTCTTGCTACTGAGCTAGGCGTTGAAGTTGGCTGTGACGTTAGCGGCGCGGATAGCTTGAAGACTGCACAAAGCATGGGTAAAAATAAAAAGGATTGACGACGTAAAAGAGACGTACCCGAGGACCAGGACCATAGATGCTTGGAATTTCTCTTATATCCCATCATCTCTTCCCAAACGTTTTCATACCATCGATCTGGACAACGGATTAGATGAGGATTGAGGGGAAGAATATGAGAAGAGGGCGTACCAGGCCGCGAAGGGGTGACGTCCACTTGACTTCCTCCCTGTGGATCGTAATCCATGGCCGGCTGTTCAACCGCTCGCAGTTCGACGTCAACGTCGCAAGGTGACGATTTCGGTTCGCAGCTTCCCCACTCATCAAGGTCATACGCAGCTGCATCATCGATAAGTCAAGCTCGACCTGTGTTTCGGATATGGAGGGAAATTGGTATAGTGACAGGTCACAGCGGAGATGAAAGATACTAGAGGATGGGGTAAAAGGCAGTAGGAAGAATGGTGGTAACGTAGAAGAATTTATGGGCAAGGTTATCGGGAGAGCGCAAGTAGAACGTGTTGCTAGCAAAAACTGTTCCACAAATGTACGACGCCAGCGGATGAAAAAAAATGGGAAGCGAGAACTTGGTAAAGTGTCCGTGAACAAGACGTCAGAAGTGCGCAAGGTAGGTAGGGTCCGTGGAAGGGATACAAGGAGAGTATGGTATATGGGAGCGTGGATGTAGCAAAGGAAGGGTAAGCGGCCCAAAGGGTGTGTCCGCGTGAGATAGAATCTGAAGGGACCAAGACCTAAACCATCGATTTATCTGTCTTCATCGTCTCAACCGCCACACACTCCGTATGAACCATCGAATCCATCCCAATCCCAATGACAGTGACGACCGTCAAAGCAGACGCGCTCGGGGGAGCTCGACAATGTCATCTGGTCGAAGATTAATCGACAATTCTTCGACTTCGTCACCCTGTCCTACTTTGCCTAACACCAGCGGAATACGGCTACGGCGCTCGCGAGCTATCTGTTGTGGAAGGTGGAAGCTCATCGCCGGTGCGTATTGTGTCGTGTATCATCCTGGAGATCGAGCTCGCAGACTGCTGGACATCGTGTTGTCGGAGACAAAACCATCGAGACTGTACCCAGCGATCACAGCTTTCATGCAGGATGGGAAGTTGAAGCTGACCAAGTCACGGCCATCGTCGTGGGCGGTAGGTCGCTATTCACTTGAGGTTGGAGGTATAGGTGTCGTAGAGGAGGAGGAGGAGGAGGAGGAGGAGGAGTGGCACCGAGCGTTGCTGATTGTGCCACATATGAGGGTGATGCGGTTTCGCTAGTCGACGTTGACGTTGCTGTAAGGCCCGAGGACATCGAGTCCTCGTTTTGCCAAGGATTGTAGCAAGGATCGCCGGGAATAGCGATGAGGTTGCTTCATCGGTGACGACTCTGTTGTAAGAGGTGAAGGTGAGACGACGGGTGGGGAGGGAAAAGGACGGAAGAAGACGTACCAATTGTAAAACAGAACAAGACAACGATGTCTTTCCGCTACGTCTTTCCCCGGTCCTACAAGAAATCGTCACAAGTCCATTGTCCATCAAAAGTTCTTCGTCCCAATCCCATCGAGTTCGCGATGACGTCTCTGTAAGCCTCTTCTCCAACTGCTCTTGCCCGCGAAGCCCGAATCCTGCTGTGAGACAAGATGCCTTCACCAATACGGCCATGGTCCTTGTTAGGTCGGGATCTATGAGCTGGCGATGAGCAAGACGACGAATGAGGGGAGGAGGAGGAGGAAAATATGCACTGTGACGTACCATTCGAAAAACCGATCGACCAAACATCCGTAACATGTACGTGTGGCTCCGCATGCTTCAGCTGCCCAATAACCCGCCAGTACAGCTCCCTCCGTTCAGAACGTCATAGCACCCGCTGCTGCCGCTGCTGCACCGCCGAATCATCCGAACCACCTTGCTATAAATCCCATCCTCCGCTCCAACTACATCCGCAGCCACCAGCCTCAAGTGTCAACTCGTCAATTCCTTCATCAACGACAACCGCCAACTGCGTTTCCGAGTCCCAGATATGCAATTCGAATGCAATGATGGCGACTCAAGCGGGAGTTTGGGTGTGTGTGGATTACGCGCGCGATGACTGTGAACGAGGGGGCGATGGCGTCCGTGGCGGAGAAAGCAGAGGTGGTTCGTGGTCGCAGTCGCGTTCGTGGGATCGCGGAATTGTGAGGGAGGGGAAGATGATTGAGGCAGCGTTGGAGAGGGAGGAGGTAGGGGAGTGTGGTAATGTTGGTTGTCTTCGTAATCGGATTCGTGGTCGTATGATCGTAGAGGAGGTGGTGGGTGGTGATTGGGTGGATGCAATTTGGCTGGACTTCGAATTGCAGAGGTCGTGGGTGTGATGGAGCTGGGAGATGGTGTCGACGAAGGCGGTGAGCACGTTTTGACCATCTCCACCACCAACCAACGATCAGCGAGCCGGACTGGTCGAGCTGCAGCCGTGGCGATAGCTGCTGGCCAGCAGACTCTTCGCGCTTCAACTCCACCAACGCGTGAACAACTCCGTCATCTCCTCTACCAAAAGCTGTCATCCGCGACGCAAACTAACCGTTCCACCACCGCCACAAAGCGCCAATGCCGTCGTACGAAGTCGTCATCGCCCACGTGAGGAGGAGGTGTTGGAGGTTGAAGTCAAAAAGCCGTGCTGGAAACAAAGATTGCGATGAACAAGGAGAGGAGGAAGAGGAGAGAGTGGTACGTACCATTAGTAGCGTCTACTCCGTCCTCCAGCCACCCCTTTCTCCGTTGCCTCAGTTATACCCGGCGAGGTGGCTTTGGTTGCTGCTGCTGCGCCGTCGAGTACATCCTACAAATCCATCATCATCCTTCTCTCGTCCATGAAAGCTCTCCTCGTCCATTTCGAGGCTTGTGTACACACGAATCGAAGGCTTCCTGGACACTGTCTCCTTTGAGTAGAACTCCCGAACATGGAGGGAGGGTATTGGTCGTGCGAAGAGTTGGCGTTGAACGGGGATTGCGTAGCGAGTACGGTCGTGCGGGGTTTCGGTAACGCGGGAAGTAGAAGGTCCTGGGTTGGAAGTGACGATGGTGGTGCTGGAAGTAAGAGGGAAGGAGCGGGAGGAGGAGTAGGAGGGATGGGTGCTCGTGCTGTGAGTTGTGTCTATGGTAGTGTTGGCTTTCGAGGAATGGTGTTGGCTGAAGCACTGGGAGCGTCCATGTGTCTTGCTGCTGTTGCTGTTAACCTGGATCTTGAAGTTGGCATTGACGTTCGGTCGGGGGCGACGGAGTGCTTGACGACGATGGGCAGCTGCAGACAAGTGTGATAAGGATACAAGGGCATAAGTCCACAACGAACATTCCCTCTAGCTCCCCTCCCAAGCGTATCCCAAGCGTATCCTGACGAACCAGCCCAACGGGAGCAATGACGGCGATATTAGCGCTTCGCAGGTGACGAGCGGCGGGCGTAGCAGTGTTCCGGAAGAGATTTGTGGGCTTGAATATCGAAATTTGAAGTGTTGGGTGTGGTCGTTGGTTGTAATTTCGACTGATGATGGGAGACGCTAGAGAATGAGGACGACTGGAGGAAGGTAGCTATTTCATGAGAGGGAAGAAACGTGAGGGAATGCGAAATTGCGCATCTACAAGCATTGATGCAATGTTGAACGTTGAAAGTTGAACGAGGGTGATGGACGTGGATAGTCAGGGATACCGTCGAGGGGAAGCGAGTTCGGTGGGAGACAGAGGGAAACCTGCGGCAGGCGTGTAAGCAACAGAACATGGGGTGGGTGGGATGTGGGGATGCGACGAAGGGGGCGGGACATACCAGCGCTGCATTTGGACAACCTGCTCCCATCGAATCCAGCAGCTTAAGTAGACTCCTTGTATGTGTCGATGAGAACGGCGTCCTAGAGGTCGTTTTGTGCGAGAACGGTGGGGCAGCACTGCAGTGCGTGACGGCTGCCCGAGAGAAAATCAGTGAGCATCGAGAAGATATGAGCAAGCATGCGAGGTGCGTACCATTGAGCCATAAACAGGACCTGTCGGTGACAGCGTCTCACATCCATGCATTCAGAAAGCCTCCTCCGCTGGGGAGTCCGTTGTGTTCTGGGGATAGATTCGTTGCATTGAGGACACAAAGATTTCGGCTGTTCGGATGGGTTCAAGCTAATAGTGATGATGAGTTGGCTCTACTTGGGCCGGGAAGAGCAATATAATGCAGAACGACGTACCATCATCCGAGGCCTACCATCCGATCCCAAACAACGATTGATATCCATACGCGCAAGAGGAAATCGAGGGGAGTTCAGATTGACATCTATATGAGTACAAGGGAAAGTGAGCTCATAGATAAGGATGTATTGGAGACTGATGCGACGCACTGGGAAATCATGTTGTGCTTGGTAACATGGCTGGCGACTGGCAGCGTATGGCGTTTGGTTTGAAGGATGTTGTAACGGCAAAGGTATGAGTCAAGGAGACGGTACCGGGTGTGATGGTGGGGGTGGTGGTGGTGGTCCCGGTGATGGTGATAGCGAATCGCAGGATTGCCGTCGTCGTTGGCAACGGCGTCGAGCGCGGAATCGGCCCTGGAAAAAAAGGATAAGTCCCGTGGGAATGTGATAAGGCTTATCTCCACGATCTAATCTGCTTCCCCCAGCAGTCCTTGCCAGTTCCATCATCATCGTCGTCGACCTCTATCCCATCTTTCACTCCCCGTAGTTCTCCACAAACCTAGTCTCACTCGCTCGATACGGAAGCCTGTCTCGAAATCGAGAATTTCGGTTCGCAGTCCCCATCATAGAATCCGTACACAGCTCTATCATCGGAAACTCAAGCTCAACCTGTATTTCGTAGACGGAGGGAAATTGATACGTGGTGACAGTGGGGAGGACAGATACAGGAAGATGTGGTGGAAGCAGTAGAGGAGCGGTAGAAAGAATCATGGTAGTACGGAGGGATTTTTGGGCAAGGGTACCGGGAGGGGGCAAGTAGAAGGTGTTGCTAGCTGATACTGTTGCACGGAGGTACGACGCCCAGTGGCTGAACAGAATGAATAAGGATGGGAAGGAGGAGCTTGGTAAGGTGTCCGTGAAGGTAGGTAGGGTCCGCGAAAGGGGAGGACGGAACGTGGGTTGATGAAACAAACGAAAAGACAACGATGAAAGAAGAAAGTGTCCAACACAGACAAAAGGGAAGGCACCAAAAACGAACGATCTCATTCTGTGTCTTCATCATCTCAGCCGGCAGCTAAGGCATCCACGCTGATCGCCCCCTCCCAATGACAGCCACCTCCGTCAGAGCAGACGCTCGGAGAGGAGCTTGGTTCTCCTTCTTCTTCCCCGCCGTATGCTTCCTAAAAGCATGACCACACGCTACGGCGGACGCAAGCTCTCGGTGGAGAGAGACCATGGCGGCGTGATCCTGAGGTGTGTATCCGTGCTTGAGACCGGATACCGAAACCACTATCAGCGACCTTGGAATAGCAACGTAACCCTTTCCTGCGTAACCGGCGACCACAGCTGTGATATGAGACAAGAACCCGAAATCAAGGATAGGAAGATCGTCTAGGTTGAGATGTCTAGGTTGCTATTCACTTGAGGTTGAGGACATAGGTCGTGGAGGAGGAGGAGGAGGAGCACCACTCGCAGCTGCTCGTGTTCTTCATAGGGCTGGTCGAGTTACGCTAGTTATCGTGGATGTTGCTGTAAGGTCCGAGGACATCGAGTCTTCGTCATACCAAGGATTGAAGCGGGGATCGCAAGGAACGGCGATCAGATTGACATATCGGTACCGAAGCTGTTGCGAGAGTTCAAGGTGAGACGATAGGTAGGGAGGGAAAAGGACGGAAGAAGACGCACCAGTTGTCGGACAGAACATTGCAACGCCAATTTTTTGCTACGTCTTCCCCCAGTCCTCCAAGAAATCATCACAAGTCCATTGTCCATCCAAGCTTCTTCGTCTTACTCCCATCGAATTCGCACTGACGTCTCTTAAAGCCTGTCCTCCTAGCTTGCTAAGCCTGATCCTGCAGCGATGCAAAGAGGCGTTACTTGTGCGTCCGTGGGTGGTTACGTTCCTCGTGGTCCGCATGAGAATCAGATGTGCGTTTGTGTGGGACGGAATCTACAAGCTGGAGATGAGCAACACGACGACGTAGGGGAGGAGGAGAAGGAGGGAAAGAGGGAAGACATACCTTTCGCGACTCCGATCAACCAGCGTCTTACTGCCCATGCTTCAGCTGCCCAACGACCTGCCGGTACAACTCCGTTCATAGCTTCATAGCTCCAGCGAGTGCTGCTGCTCCACCACCGAGCCATCCGCACCACCTTCCTTCCTACAAATCCCATCATCTGCTCCATCTGCATCCTCAGCCACCAGCCCTAGCGTCGAATCTCAGCAGTCTCTTCGACTCCGGCGACCGCCTACAGCATTTCCAAGTCCCAGATATGCAACTTTCACACAATGGTGACGTCTTGAAGGGGAGTTCGAGCGTCGTACAATACTGTGTGGGCTACGCGTGCGATGACTGTGAACGAGGCGACGACGGCATCAGTGGTGGAGAAAGCAGAGGAGGTGGTTCGTGGTCGCAGTCGCGTTCGTGTGATCGCGAAATTGGGAGGGAGTGGAAGATGATTTTCGGAGCAGTCTTCGTGGTCGTATGATCGTGGAGGAGGATGTGGTTGCAGAATGGCTGCACATCGAATTGATGAGGTCGTAGGTGTGATCGAGCTGGGAGATGGTGTCGACGGGGGCGGTGAGCACGTTTTGACCATCTCCACCACCAACCAACAATCTGCGAGCCGGACTGGTGGAGCTGCAGCCGTGGCGATAGCTGCTGACCAGTGGCCTTTTGCTCTTCATCCCCACCAACGCGCGTGAACACTGCTATCTCCCCTGCCCAAAACTGTCATCCACGACCCAAACTAACCGTTCCACCACCGCCACAAAGCGCCAATGCCGTCGTACGAAGTCGTCATCGCCCACGTGAGGAGGAGGTGTTGGAGGTTGAAGTCAAAAAGCCGTGCTGGAAACAAAGATTGCGATGAACAAGGAGAGGAGGAAGAGGAGAGAGTGGTACGTACCATTAGTAACGTCGCCTCCGTCATCCAGCTAACCCAGCCTCCGATGCACATGACATACCCGCTGTGGTGACTTTTATTGCTGCTGCTGCGCCGCCGAGTACATCACACAAATCCATTATCATCCCTCTCCCGTTCATGAAAGGCTTCTCCACTACGTGGCCCGGGTACAAATTGATCGAGGACTTCATCGACATCGTCTACTCCACCTCAAGCTCCCGAGCATCGAGGAAAGATACGGGCCGTGGGTTGTGTTAAGCTGAGGCTGCGTAGCGGGCATATTTCTGCGGGGCTTCGGTAACGCGGGAAGTACACGGTCGTGGGCTAGAGGTGACGATGTTGGTGCTGGAAGTAAAAGAGAAGGGGCGGGAGGAGGAGGAGGAGAGATGGGTAGTCGTGGTGTGGTCTGTTGATGGCGGAGGAAGGTCTTGGGCCGGGTTGGCTGATGGTCTGGTACGTGCGTGTGTGTCTTGCTGCTGTTGCTGTTGACCTGGACCATGATGTTCGTGTTGACGTTCAAGTCGGTAGCGATGAAGTGCTTCACGTCGAAAGAACGCTGCAGAAACAGATGGTAAGGATATGATGGCATCGACAACGCGAAACGGACGTACCCACACCACGGACCATGGAAAATTGGATAAGACTCCGAATTCACGACGTAGACATCCTCCAGCTCCCCTCCCAAGCTTATCCCGAACGTATCCCAGCGAACCAGCCCAGTAGGACCGATGACAGCGACAGTATCGTAGCACGGATGATAAACGTACGTCAAACGACGGTCGTACCGGGGCTTCGGCTGAGGTTGAGGGTTTAGATGTTCAAACGTTCAAGGTTGGTGTGTGAAGTTCGGACCTTGGTTAGGAACGCGATAGCGACTTGAGGGTAGCGATGGGGAGGGTTGGAGGAGGGGAAAGGCTGTAAGGTGACAAATTCATGAGAGAAGAGAAATGAGCGGGAATGCGCAACGTACATGACGGTCCGAGAACCACAAAGAAAATGCAGCCTTCCTAACGACATCCTCTTGGCGTCGTTGATTGCGGTATTTGGGGGACGATGGCGAAATAGTAGCCGCCGTTGAACGGCGGAAGCGAATGGTCTGGATTGCATTCCAAGGGAAGCAAGGTCGGTCGAAGAGGGGAGTGAAACCTGCCACATGGCTCTAAGGAAGGTGACAATGGGATGTTGGAACATGGGGAGTACAACAGAGAAGATAGAACACACCGGCTATCCACCAATACGACATACTGCCATCAAATCCAGCAGCGCAAAGGACTCGTTGGGTGTCTGAAAGCGGCGTTGCAGATTTCGTTGGGGTTGAGAGATGTTCCAGGGGATGGGGTCATCTTTGAGGGCTGCAAAGGGTGCATCTGATCAGTATGAAGGGTAACGGTAGCATAAACGTGTGCGTACCGGGAGCCTCCTCTTAGGGACATCGTCGCTTGCTATTGATAGGTTCATCCCGTAGGGAGAGCGCGAGTTGAGTTTCAGCGGTCCGGGTGGGTTAAAGCTGGTGGTTACAACGGATCCAATTTGTTTGGGCTGGGAAGAGCGACATATTGCAGAGTCGACGTACCATCCCATCCTATCCCAAACGACGATCGATATCGATACGCGCGAGAAGAAATCGAGGACACGATGGGGAGTTCAAATCGGAATCTGTTCGAATACAAGGTAATGAGCTCAGAGGCAAGGATAGATGGTGAGACCGAGGCGACGCACTGGAAATCAAGGTGTTGTTGATAACGCGGCTGGCGGCTGGCAGCGTATGGCGTTGGGATTCAATGATGTTGTAACGGCAAAGGTATGAGGAAAGGATACGCTAGCAGGCGCGTTGGTGATGATGGTGGTGGTGGTGGTGATGGTGGGTGGCAGAGACAATCGCCGTCGTCGTTGGCAACGGCGTCCAGGGCCCCGAAAAGAAAAAAGATAAGTCCCGTGGGAATTAGATAAGGCTTATCTCCACGATCTCACGATCTCGTTTCTCGAAGTCCTTGCTCAGTCCCATCATCATCGTCGTCGTCGAGCTCTATCCCGCCTGTCGCCGGCACTGTGCATAGATCTACGGGACTTTACGCTCACTCTCAACCGTTTGTCACCCAAGACTGCTATGAAACCAAGCATCTCTCTCGAACCTTCGTGCTCGCGCTTCCCTCCATCGCCCCGTTGATCTATCCTCAATCTACATACACCTGCATCCTCAATCTCGCAATTTACTCGCTCTCTACGCGTTCAAAGGGCTTTCCCTAACATCTAAATCGTCAACTACCCCATGCTTCCAATGTTAAACGCTCGATGCTTTGTTCAAACGCGCAATCTCGGCGTAGCAGCCTCGTGTTGGGTTTCGACGGCTCAACCCGCTGCAAAACAACTTAACCCCCACCTTCAAGAGTACCCTTTTGATCTACGCGTCAATCCAGCATCACCGACGTCTTGCTACGACGATTGAGTCAAGCTTTTTTGCTCTATGTATCCGTCCTTTCCCCCTCCAAATCGGTAAGGAATATTCAAAACCTCTGCTTTGTATCACAACATCCACCACGCCGCATTTCTCCTCCCTCTCCGCTTTTAGCCAGCTCGTCTCTTTCTTTTCACTTCGCATCACCTCTCCACAACCTCGATGCCAGAATTTCCCATCAGATACACTCTTTGCCACTCGTCCCACTCGCGGGAGACCTCAGACTCGGACGTAGGCCGTCGAATCCTCGAATTCGATACAAACGGAAGCGTGTATGCGTGTAGGATCCGGCGTAGAGGTGTTCATTACCAGTGATGGACCGTGGTTTATTCCGTGAGTTAAACCAATTCCTCGTTTCCTTCTTTCTTTTTCATTCCTCCTGTCGAGCTTTGAGTTTCGGGAGATTTCAGCGTCCAGGCGAGTCCTTGGAAGTTGAAACAATCGACGTCAAGTCCTCGAAGGCTACCAGATCCACTGAAAGCCATCGACCGATCGCGTTGTAGCCCTTTCGCGATCGTCTGGTATGTCTTTCCTTTTTTTCGCCCCTCCCAGCGACTCAGTGTATTAACGTTCACCTAGCTTGATCCCTATCACGCCTGAAGTTGTCCGTTGTAACGGCGGCGTCTCCCTTGCAGTTTTTGGAGCACCCTTCGTGCTTTTCAGGTCGCAGCATCGTCTCTGTAAGTCACATCTGCTTTTCTTCGCCTTCATCCTCCATTCACTCCCCGCGATCCAATCATCCTTCCCATACTGAGTGGCTCGCATCTCCTAATAGACTGCAACGTCACGACCAGACCCAGCCTCACCATTGAAGAAGTCACCATGGCCATCGTTTGAGTACGCGGTAGGGTAACTGTTTTTCCCCCTGTAGCTGTGCTGGCTCTCGCGGCACGGCACTCTGACGGCAATTTTCCGGTTTCAAGGAGATGAGTTTGACATTTTGTCGCCATCTCCTCTTTGGAAATTGGTACATCACCTCTCGCTTCTCGCATTTCTCATCTACGGCTCACAAATAGAACCCATTTTTATTTCGATCTTTCTGTTTCTAGATATCCTCAGGCCGTGCTCCACTTCGAGATGACTTTCACTCAGACCCAGGCTGTCAAGGATTGAATACCCTCCCATGAGAGATTGAGGAAATCTGCCACCACAGCGGTGAGTCCTCCCAGTGTTTTTCATCACCTAACAACCCTAATATCCATTACCTCCATATTCCGGGACACTTTGTGGACTCTGCAGTGCAGTGCAGAATGATACAAGTCATCTCAGTATGCTTCAGCCCAAGGTGAGTCATCTTTGACACATCCCCTCATTTTCTCACATCCTTTCCTACTTGTTTTGATCACCAAATGTGTCTCACATCCTTTGTCCCCTTTGAAAACCCCAGTATACATATCTTTTGTTGCGTGTGCAACCTCTCAATGTAAACTTACCAATCTCTTGGTTTTCAATTTCCTTTTTAATTTCCAACTGCAATTCTGAGTTTGAATTCAGGTAGTATATAAAGGGTGCTATTCTAAAGTGGGAAGCTTTCCCTCTTGCTTCCTTACCACCACCATCATGTGGGCATGGGTATGGTGGGATATTTAAAATATATAATTGTGGAATATTATGTAAAGAAGACAAATTGGTTAATATCTTCCCATCTCCTTGCCAGGGAGTTGATACCCTAGTTGATTAATGGTTGATAAGACTTCCTTTGTTGTTAGCAATGTGCTTTCCTCCTTTAGGGGTGTAAGATTAAACCCATTTACAAGACCAACCTATAAAGGTCCCATACTTGTCTGTCTGGTCTTCAATATATCTAGTATCTTCCTTTAAAAGCAAGGCATCAATGCATAAGAAAAGGAAGACACCTCTAAGTTAGTGGTAGCTTTTCAATTCTCATATTCTTAACTGCAATGGCAATGGGTAATAATTTTTCTGTTTTCATTTAACCACTTGTGGCAAGACATTCAAAGGTAACAAAATGGGCTACAGGAAAATTTTAATAGCTGATGTGTGGAATGTGAGACCTCTACAAATACAACAACAATAGAATATAATGGTGTAAAGAGAAAAGGAACCAAGCCAAAGCAAGGGATACAAGAATGCTTGGATTTACTTGCAGCTGCTCCGCGATTTGTAAGTAAGTTTGAGAATGGAATAGATTGCATAATTTACAGCCAATCTCCCTCTTGGAATTGAGAAAAACACAGAGAAGATGTTTTTTTCTGCATTATATTGCAAGTACCATAAGATATCTCTGGAGTTTTCAAAAGCCCCCAGTAGTCTTCACCTTAATACCATAGGATACACAGGTTATGGGAAATATTAAGGCTCATTGACATTTTTGCGAATGGCCCAGACTATTAGCTAGGTGGACTATAAGAGTTGCAGTTTGAAACACCCATTGCCTATGCCTGGGCTTTATGAAATTCTTCACTATATTGTTAATGAAGTGAACCTGCTCAACCACACATCCCCAAATTTACCAAGCAAGATTGATATTCCCCAGCTCATCCAAGTGGAGGTTTATACTGATGTTGTACCACTCATTTCTCTGCATACTCTGTTTGAGGGTTTTTGCAATACCTTGAGCCCTGGTTTCAATCCTTTTAGAAGACAATGAATCATGCATTGGCAAGCCAACATTGTAATCTAGGTCATATCCTCAATATCCAGTCCAAGATGTGTTGGTGAGAAGAAATACATATAGACTTCAATGCACAATACTCGGTCTTCAGGATAATGCCCTCTGACTGCTTTATTCCCTGATGTGTTCAACATCCGGTGCTATTGTCTCTGTTGCAGTCAAAGTAGCACTGGGTGGCAATGTTCCTAAGACTGAGGGGATTGGAGGCATAGCAGGAGTCCTTGGAGAGGCTTCGGGAACTGATGATTTGACAAGTTCCTTAAACAGGGTTTCACTGGCTACCAGAGCGTTGAGTAAACAAGCCTCACACATTTGAACTGCCAAAAGTATTCCAGACAAGTTAGACTGCGGGGCTGAAGTACTGGTGCTGCCAGCTGTGATGGGCTTATTGAAAATTTCTCAATGGTCCCAAGGCAACTGGGGGGGAAAGTTTTCACGAAACCCGTGAAATTGATGGTAACAGAGCAGCGTGAATTGTACTTAGAAAAGAAAGGGAAAATGAATATATGCAGATTGTCATGTTCAAAGCTGTTTTGGATTATCAACTTTTCCAGATATTCTGCATGCTTCCTATTGGGAAGACTGATTGGAAGTTCATAGTCAGGCACAGGGGACTTGCACCAGCAAAGGACTATGCATGTGAACAATAACAACAGATTTGTGTTATGTTTTAAAGTAGTATCCTCCAATGCTAAAGGCCAAAGTTTGCTGCCATATGACAGACTTGAAGAGTTAAACTTGGTATAAGGAGGAAAGTGAGATGAGACAACTCACATGGGGTATGTATGGAGCATACATCAAATAATGAGATCATCCTGCAGAGTGTGTGTCTGAATACTCTTCAAGTACTTGAAGAATCCTTGAGTGAGCTGCTGGTAGCAATCACCAAGCTTGGGAAGCGAGACCAAATCCCGTACAGCTGCTATACTCTTTTGATTCACAAGATGCGACTTGATCTGGTTGAACCATCCCATATTTTGGACAAGTAATGGAACCTCTTCCCTACTGGAGGAAAGGTGGAAGGTTGATGGGGTTATATGGACCGGAGCAACAGCGCGTAAAAAAGCCTCTTTGAATGAATCACAAGGAATATGGGCAAGTGCGGGGTTGACTTCAAAGTAGAGTCTGTGAGCTTGGGGGGAAATTTTTGGTAGGAAACTGAGCGGGCGTCAGGGAAGAGTGATATCTGTATAATGGTTGCTCATAGTTTTTCGGACCCTAGAAATATATGTACACCCATCAATGTCACAGGTGTATCCATTGTGGTGGAGTTGAAGCCCCTCAACTGGCGCGCAGCCTGGAGAAGGTGGTGCAACAATATCAGATTGCTGACTGATATTATGTTTTTGGATGTCGAGAGAAATGGTGTTCTCGGTTGCAGAAGAAAGCGGGGTTTTATGAGATTTTCGGATGTGACCGGGTAGGTTCTTAGGTACAAGTGCAATTTTACAGCTCATACAGAGCAAGACGAGACGCAAGGAGGAAAAGGGGGAAAGAAGGGCTTTTCGGATACAAACTGAGGGGAACCCTCACAGGACTAAGGAGAGTGGGCGCGTCGCTGTGCGTCTAGCAAGCCAAGGGCACACGATTTTGCCATACATGAGGCTGACATTGCCTTCTGCGCTTCGCAGAGGTAGTTTTGGGCCACACTATCCAGTCGTTCTGACTCCTTGAACCAGTCATCCGTGCTCTTTCCAGAATTGGTGACCTGCTCTTTGAATCAGCAATGTGCTCTCTGGTTCATCAGTTGATTGCGTACAATTTTTATGGGGGGCCTTGGGATGACAACTTCAACAATGTCCCTCGGCGCAGCTGACTTGCCTTTAGGCGCCATTTTGGACTTAACAACCTGAAGGCTGTTGCTAGGGCCTGCAGTGGGGTTCCACTCCAGTGGTTTTCTTCGTGGACCCCGGGCCTGGCTTCTGATTGCACGCTCCGTCTTGATGTAGGCCAAACCTGTCACGGGTCAGCATCCAGCAGAAACATGTCCACTGAATGGCTCACCGTTAGGAGCAGCTTCCTTCCGCCGCTTCCTTTCCCTGGGGTCCTCATCCCCGTACCCCTCCTTCTGTTTGTGCTTGAAGCCAGTCAATCCCACCGGCTGGTTTGGGAAGTCTGCGGTGGATATTAGCTCGAGGACGTCTTGAGCTTTGGCCTCCTCAGCTGCCTTTTGCGCTTCCTCCTCAGCTGCCTTTCGTGCTTTGGCCTCCTCCGCTGCCTTTTGCGCCTCCTCCTCAGCTGCCTTTCGAGCTTTGGCCTCCTCCACTGCCTTTCGAGCTTTGGCTTCCTCTGCTGCCTTTCGCGCCAACTCAGGATCAGGTGAGGTAACAGAGACAGAAGTTAATGACACAGCCAATGTGATAGAGATTGCAAGGGTAACAGGAAAAACAAGACCTGTACAACATTGTTTAACAACATCATGCAGAGGAGTCCCCTCCTGCCCCAGTAAGAATGATCCCACTGCGACATGTAGTGAGACATGTTAAATCCCTGGCTAGATGCCCCTATACTCAAGAAAAAGGTAGTGGAATGGCTATAAAGTAAAATAACAAAGGGGTTGTGGAAGGAAGGGGAATCAGTGATAGTAGATGGGGTGGTGATGCTAATATAAAGTGCAGAGCCGTCATTTTGAGAAGGAGGAGATGAAGTATCCATGGCCTTGGCTGAAGGATGGCCAACTTTAAGGTGCTTTTTCAGAGCATTCCAACAGAGTATGGCAAATGCACAAAGGGCCTTGTGGTTGGGAATTTTGTGATAAGGGCAAGAGAGTAAGGAAGTAATGGTGGGACATTTGATAACAATGGGTTTGCCATTTATGAAGAAGAGGTAGGGACGGCATGGTTGAAGAGGGAAGGGAGGGGTGAAAGGGGTGAAGAACCAACCAGGACAAGGAGTGAATACACTAGAAACAAAGAACAAGGGTAGGGCCAGCATCATAGGACAACTCTATGGATAAGGTTGAGGCATTCTGCTAGAGGATTAGAACACATGTTCTCTGCTTATAAGCTGAATAGCTACCACAGTGTTTCCACCAGAAGTGCCCATAGCACCTCAACTGGTCTGGTTGGTGCTGCCATCTAGAGAGAAAGACTCTGCTTGTAACTCGGTATAATCAACTCAAGGGCTGACTGGGAGCAGGGAAGTGGCGGAGCAAAGAGGTGGTTGAACCCAAACATATTGAGAGTTTGGTTAAGGGATGGGTGAATCTTTTCCAGAAGTTTGATTACATGTTTGTTGTGTACAATGGCCTACCCAGAGATATTATCCATTCTGCGACTTAGGCTGCTGCACGCAAATTCCATGAGTGTACATTTCTGGAACTAAGTTTTCGACCAGACAGCAGAAGTAAAGGGGTAACGGTGAGGCTGTAACATAGAGCATTTGACAGACAACGTGATTTCAAGTAGTTTATCTCCTCTGAGGGGACGTTGAAGGGGTGTAGGGTGATCAAGTTGGTTGCTCCCTTCAAAAGAAGCCAGGCGTAAACAACTGCCTCGGCGAAGTTTTGTAGGCCGGTAGTGAGAGTCAGGTCGGAGTCGAAGTATGAGGCTGAAGGGAAGGTCATCAATGGCAGTTAACAATTAGAAGGAGTCAAAACTCACTCAACAGCATGACATAGACTGCGTCAATG